>CM031240.1:0-68885 GCA_018340775.1 Taxus wallichiana var. yunnanensis
ATGTCGACACTTTATGTTGTGTTGCACCCTGCACTTTTGTGCCTTGGTTCAAAATTTTCGCATGTCGAAACTTGTGTTGTGTGAGCCTCAGCCTACACCTTGGGCAAAATTTTTCACATGTCGACACTTTGTGTTGTTTCCTACCAACTGTGCCTTGGGCACAAATTTTCACATGTCGACATTTTGTGTTGTGCATATGCCCCTAGCTTGTACCATGGGCAAAAATTTTCACATGTCGACACTTTGTGTCAGTGCGCCCAACACTACACCTGGGCACAAATTTTTATGCATGTCGACACTTTGTGTTGGGCATGGCACCCACTTTTGCTACTGCTGCGCCTTGCTGTGAATTTTCACATGTTGACACTTTGTGTTGTGCACCTGACACCCGCTGCCTTGGGCATGAATTTTCACATGTCGACACTTTGTGTTGTGTGCCCCCCAACTTGCACCTTTGGGTGTGAATTTTCACATGTCGACACTTTGTGTTGTGCACCCTCAAACTGCGCCTTGGTGTGAATTTTCACATGTCGACACTTTGTGTTGTGCACCCCAGCCTTTGCCTTTGGGCACATGAATTTTCACATGTCGACACTTTTGTTGTGTGCCTCCACTTTGCGCCTTGGGCACAAATTTTTCATGTCGACACTTTTTGTGTGCACTTTTCCCCAACTGCAGCCTTGGGAATTTTCACATGTCTGACACTTTGTGTTATGCCCCCCTAACGCCTTTGGGCATGAATTTTGCATGTCGACACTTTGTGTTGTGTGCCCCCCATGCCTTGGGCATGAATTTTCACATGTCGACACTTTGTGTTGTGCACCTGAGACTATGCCCTTCTGCGTGAATTTTTCATGTCGACACTTTGTGTTCATGCACCCCCAATCCGCGCCTTGGGCATGAATTTTCACATGTCGACACTTTGTGTTGCGCCCCAACCCTATGCCTTTGGCATGAATTTTCACATGTGACACTTTGTGTTGTGCACCCTAGCCTCGTGCCTTGGGTGTGAATTTTTCACATGTCGACACTTTGTGTTTGTGCCTTGGGCATGAATTTTTCACATGTCGACACTTTGTGTTGTGCGCCCCACCTGCACATTGGGCACAAATTTTCACATGTCGACACTTTGTGTTCAGGTGCGCCCCTAACTACCGTGCCTTTGGGCATGAATTTTCACATGTCGACACTTTGTGTTGTGCGCCCCAACCTATGCCTTGGGCATGAATTTTCACATGTCGACACTTTGTGTTGTGCGCCCCCACCGCGCCTTAGGCGTGAATTTTCACATGTCGACACTTTGTGCACAGGCCCCAGCTGCCCTGTGAACATGTCGTGCCTTGGGCACTGCATTCTTGGGTGAATTTTCACATGTCGACACTTTGTGTTGTGCACCCTCAGCCTCGCGCCTTGGGCATGAATTTTCACATGTCAAACACTTTGTGTTGTCAGGTGCCATCACCGCGCGCCTTGGGCGTGAATTTTCACATGTCGACACTTTGTGTTGTGCACCCCAGCCTATGCCTTGGGCACGAATTTTCACATGTCGACACTTTGTGTTGCAGCACCCCCAAGACTGCGCCTTGGGCACAAATTTTCACATGTCGACACTTTGTGTTGTGTGCCACCCGCCTTGCACCTTGGGCACAAATTTTCACATGTCGACACTTTTGTGTTGTGCACTCCCCTTATGCCTTGGTGAATTTTTACATGTCGACACTTTGTGTTGTGTGCCCCACCTGCAGGCCTTGGGCATGAATTTTTACATGTCGACACTTTTGTTGTGCCCCTAACCTCTATGCCTTGGGCATGAATTTTCACATGTCGACACTTTGTGTTGTGCGCCCCAAACCTGCCTGGGGGTGTGAATTTTCACATGTCGACACTTTGTGTTGTGCGCCCCCACTTTACTCCTTGGGTGTGAATTTTCACATGTCGACACTTTGTGTTGTGCACCCCTAGCCTACGCCTGGGTGTGAATTTTCACATGTCGACACTTTTGTGTGTGCCCCCTCTGCGCCTTGGCACAAATTTTCACATGTCGACACTTTGTGTTGTGCACTGTACCTGCCTTGGGGGTGAATTTTCACATGTCGACACTTTTGTGTTGTGCACCCCAGCCCGCGCCTTGGGTGAATTTTCACATGTCGACACTTTGTGTTGTGCGCCCAACCTATGCTTGGGCATGAATTTTAACATGTCGACACTTTGTGTTGTGCACCCCACCGCCTTGGGCGTGAATTTTCACATGTCGACACTTTGTGTTGTGTGTGCCCCCAGCCCGCGCCTGGGGTGTGAAATTTTGCATGTCGACACTTTGTTTTGTGTGCCCCACCTATGCCTCGGGCAGGTGTGAATTTTTCACATGTCGACACTTTTGTGTTGTGCGCCCCAGCTGTGACTTTGGGCATGAATTTTCACATGTCGACACTGTTGTGTTTGCGACACTTTGTGTTGTGAGTCCACCAACTGCGCCTTGGGTGCAAAATTTTCACATGTCGACACTTTTGTGTTGTGTGCCCCAACCTGCCTTGGGCAAATGAATTTTCACATGTCGACACACTTTGTGTGTGTGCCCCAACCCTGTGCCTTGGGCATGAATTTTCACATGTCGACACTTTGTGTTGTGCACCCCAGCTTCCGCCTTGGGGTGAATTTTCACATGTCGACACTTTGTGTGTGTGCACCCCCAGCCACGCCTTGGGCACAAATTTTCACATGTCGACACTTTTTGTGTGTGCACCCTAGCCTGCGCCTTGGGCATGAATTTTTCACATGTCGACACTTTGTGTTGTGCGCCCCCACGCCTTAGCGCCTTGGGCATGAATTTTCACATGTCGACACTTTGTGTTGTGTGCCCCCACCCATGCCTTGGGCATGAATTTTCACATGTCGACACTTTTGTGTTGTGCCCTACCACTGTGCCTTGGGCACAAAATTTTCACATGTCGACACTTTGTGTTGTGTACCCCCAGCTCAGCCTCGCCTTCTGGGCACGAATTTTTGCATGTCGACACTTTTGTGTTGTGCGCCCCACCTCGCCTTGGGTGAATTTTCACATGTCGACACTTTGTGTCAGGCCCCCCTGCGCCTTGCCTGGGCACAAATTTTCACATGTCGACACTTTGTGTTGTGCCCCACCCATGCCTTGGGCATGAATTTTCGCATGTCGACACTTTGTGTTGTGCGCCCCCTCTGCTGCCTTGGGTGAATTTTCACATGTCGACACTTTGTGTGCCCCACCCACGTGCCTTGGGTGTGAATTTTCACATGTCGACACTTTGTGTTGTGTGCCACAAACCTGTGCCTTGGGTGAAAATTTTCACATGTCGACACTTTTGTTCAGCGCCCCTAATCCTGTGCCTTTGGGCGTGAATTTTCACATGTCGACACTTTGTGTTGTGTGCCCCAACCTATGCCTTGGGGCATGAATTTTCACATGTCGACACTTTGTATTGTCATGTGAAGCCCCCAACTCGCGCCTGGGCACAAATTTTCACATGTCGACACTTTGTGTTGTGCCCTCAACCTGCCTTGGGCATGAATTTTCACATGTCGACACTTTGTGTTGTGCGCCCCCCCTAGCCTCTGCCTTGGATGTGAATTTTTCATGTCGACACTTTTGTAGTGTTGTGCCCCAACCCGCGCCTTGGGTGAATTTTCACATGTCGACACTTTGTGTTGTGCCCCCAAGCTCCTGCGCCTTGGGCATGAATTTTCACATGTCGACACTTTGTGTTGTGCGCTCAACCGCTGCCTTTGGGCATGAATTTTTCACATCGACACTTTGTTTGTGTGCACTGCCACACCCTAAAATTTTTTCATGTCGACACTTTGTGTTTGGCACCTGACGTGCCTTGGGCATGAATTTTCATGTCGACACTTTGTGTTTGTGCCCCCAAGCCTGTGCCTTTGGGCACAAATTTTCACATGTTGACACTTTGTGTTGTGCGCCCAAGCCTCGTGCCTGGGCATGAATTTTCGCATGTCGACACTTTGTGTTGTGTGCTGCCCCACCTACGCCTTGGGCACAAATTTTCACATGTCGACACTTTGTGTTTGTGTGCACCCTCACTGCGCCTTGGGCATGAATTTTCACATGTCGACACTTTGTGTTGTGCGCCCCACACTTTATACCTTGGGCATGAATTTTTTGCATGTCGACACTTTGTGTGTGCGCCCCACTTCCGTGCCTTGGGCATGAATTTTCACATGTCGACACTTTGTGTTGTGCAGGCCCCACCGCCGCACTTGGGTGTGAATTTTTCACATGTCGACACTTTTGTGTTTTGCCCCACTCACCTGTGCCTTGGGCACAAATTTTCACATGTCGACACTTTTCAGGTCAGGCGCCCCCAACCTACGCCTTGGGTGAATTTTCACATGTCGACACTTTGTGTTGTGCCCACCTCGCCTTGGGCGTGTGAATTTTCACATGTCGACACTTTGTGTGGCGCTCCCACTGCGCCTGGGCACAAATTTTCGCATGTCGACACTTTGTTGTGTTGTGCGCCCCAACTCGCGCCTTGGGGCACAAATTTTCACATGTCGACACTTTGTGTTGTGCACCCCACCCATGCCTTGGGCGTGAATTTTCACATGTCGACACTTTGTGTTGCACCCCCCTCAACTGCTTGCCTTGGGCACAAATTTTCACATGTCGACACTTTGTGTGTGTGTGCCCACTTGCGCCTTGGGTATGAATTTTCACATGTCGACACTTTGTGTTGTGTGCCCCAACCCGCGCCTGGGTGCAAATTTTCACATGTTGACACTTTGTGTTGTGCACCCCACCTGCCTTGGGCACAATTTCACATGTCGACACTTTGTGTTGTGCCCCTATTGTGCCATGGGGCATGAATTTTCACATGTCGACACTTTGTGTTGTGCCCCCAGCCTATGCCTTGGGCACGAATTTTCGCATGTCGACACTTTGTGTTGTGCCCCCAGCCTGCGCCTTGGGCGTGAATTTTCACATGTCGACACTTTGTGTCATGCGCCCCAACCTACGCCTTGGGGTGAATTTTCACATGTCGACACTTTTGTTGTGCACCCCCACCACTGGGGGCAAAATTTTCACATGTCGACACTTTGTGTTGTGTGCACCCCCAAACCTATGCCTTGGGCATGAATTTTGCATGTCGACACTTTTGTGTTGTGCACCCCCAACCCTATGCCTTGGGCAATGAATTTTCACATGTCGACACTTTGTGTCAGGTGCCCCCTGCCTACGCCTTGGGTGCAAATTTTTACATGTCGACACTTTGTGTTGTGCGCCCCCAACACTGCGCCTTGGGTGAACAAATTTTCACATGTCGACACTTTGTGTTGTGCAGCCCAGCCTATGCGCCTTGGGCATGAATTTTCACATGTCGACACTTTGTGTTGTGCGCCCCACTCCTGCCTTGGGCACAAATTTTTCACATGTCGACACTTTGTGTGTGCTGCCCCAACTTGCACCTTGGGCACAAATTTTCACATGTCAACATGTCGACACTTTGTGTTGTGCAGGCGCCCCAACCCGCCTTGGGCATGAATTTTCACATGTCGACACTTTGTGTCAGGCACCCCTAGCCTGTGCCTTGGGCATGAATTTTCGCATGTCGACACTTTTGTGTTTTGTGCCCCACCTATGCCTTGGGTGTGAATTTTCACATGTCGACACTTTTGTTGTGGTGCCCCACCACTCGCTGCCTTGGGCATGAATTTTTTGCATTTCGACACTTTGTGTTGTGTGCCCCCAACCTGCGCCTTGGGCATGTCAAATTTTTGCATGTCGACACTTTTTGTGTCGCACTTTGTGTTTGCGCCCCCAACCTACGCACCTTGGGCATGAATTTTCACATGTCGACACTTTTTGTGTTGTGCCCTGCCTCGTGCCTTGGGCGTGAATTTTCACATGTCGACACTTTGTGTTGTGTGCCCCCAGCCTGCGCCTTGGGCGTGAATTTTCACATGTCGACACTTTGTGTTGTGCACCCCCTGCCTACGCCTGGGCAATTTTCACATGTCGACACTTTGTGTTGTGCGCCCCCACCTCGCGCCTTGGGGTGAATTTTCACATGTCGACACTTTGTGTCATGTGCACCCCACCTACGCCTTGGGCGTGAATTTTCACATGTCGACACTTTGTGTTGTGCCCCCTAACTATGCGCCTTGGGTGAATTTTCACATGTCGACACTTTTGTTGTGCACCCCACCTTGCCTGGGCATGAATTTTCACATGTCGACACTTTGTGTTGTGCCCCAGCCCATGCCTTGGGTGTGAATTTTCACATGTCGACACTTTGTGTTGTGTGCCCACCACCGCGCCTTGGGCATGAAATTTTCACATGTCGACACTTTGTGTTGTGTCCCCAAACCCGCACCTTGGGCATGAATTTTCACATGTCGACACTTTGTGTTATGCACCCCAAGCCACCTGTCACTGGGGCATGTGGGTAAGAATTTTTGCATGTCGACACTTTGTGTTGTGTGTTGCCTCACTTCTGCGCTTTGGCGTGAATTTTCACATGTCGACACTTTTTGTGTTGTGCCCCCAGCCTGCGCCTTTGGGCACAAATTTTCACATGTCGACACTTTGTGTTTGTGCGCCCCGCCCGCAGCCCTTGCCTTGGGCACAAATTTTCACATGTCGACACTTTGTGTTGTCATGCCCAACCCTAGCTTGTGCCTTGGGCACAAATTTTCACATGTCGACACTTTGTGTTGTGCCCCCACCTATGCCTTGGGCGTGAATTTTCACATGTCGACACTTTGTGTTGTGCGCCCCCATCCTCGCGCCTTGGGCAGTGAATTTTTCACATGTCGACACTTTGTGTTGTGCGCCTCACCGCACTTGGGCATGAATTTTCACATGTCGACACTTTTGTGTTGTGCCCCTCAGCCAAGCCTGCACCAAATTTTTGGGTGTGAATTTTCACATGTGACACTTTGTGTTGTGTGCCCCCATCCACACTTGGGCATGAATTTTCACATGTCGACACTTTTTGTGTTGTGCGCCCCACTTGCCCTGGGTCACAAATTTTCACATGTCGACACTTTTGTGTCAAATGCCCTCACCCGCGCTCGGGAACTTTGTTTGAATTTTCGCATGTCGACACTTTGTGTTGTGCGCCCCAGCCTACTGCCTTGGGCACAAATTTTCACATGTCAACACTTTGTGTGTGGCGCCCCAACTCCGTGCCTGGGCACGTGAATTTTCACATGTCGACACTTTGTGTCAGTGCACCCCCAACCTGCTTGCCTTGGGGTGAATTTTCACATGTCGACACTTTGTGTTGTGCGCCCCAACCTCGCGCCTTGGGCATGCAAATTTTCACATGTCGACACTTTGTGTTGTGTGCCCCAACCTCTCGTGCCTTGGGGTGAATTTTCACATGTCGACACTTTGTGTTGTGCGACACCCAACCCTGCCTGGGTGTGAATTTTCGCATGTCGACACTTTGTGTTGTGCGCCCAACCTGCCTTTGGGCGTGAAATTTTCACATGTCGACACTTTGTGTTGTGCCCCAACCATGCACCTTGGGCATGCAAATTTTCACATGTCGACACTTTGTGTTGTCGCCCCAACCGCGTGCCTTGGGCGTGAATTTTCACATGTCGACACTTTGTGTTGTGTGCCCCATCCCGCATGCCTTGGGCGTGAATTTTCACATGTCGACACTTTGTGTTGTGTGCACCCCCATGCTATGCCTTGGGCATAAATTTTCACATGTCGACACTTTGTGTTCATGTGCCCCCACTGCCATCGCCTTGGGCATGTAAATTTTCACATGTCGACACTTTGTGTTGTGCGCCCCAAACCTGCGCCTTGGGCATGAATTTTCACATGTCGACACTTTGTGTTGTGCGCCCCAAACCTGTGCCTTGGGTGTGAATTTTCACATGTCGACACTTTTTGTTGTTCATGTGCCCCCTAGCCCGCGCCTTGGGCACAAATTTTCACATGTCGACACTTTGTGTTGTGTGCGCCCCACTCTCGCACCTTGGGCACAATTTTTCACATGTCGACACTTTGTGTTTTGCACCCCAAGCCCTGCCTTGGGTGAATTTTCACATGTCGACACTTTTGTTTGTGCCCCCAGCCTCGCCCTTGGGGCAATGAATTTTTGCATGTCGACACTTTGTGTTTGTGCCCCCCTGCGCCTTGGGCATGAATTTTCACATGTCGACACTTTGTGTTTGTGCACCCCACTCCAATGCCATGCCTTGGGGCAAAATTTTCACATGTCGACACTTTGTGTTGTGCGCCCCACTCTGTGCCTTGGGCACAAATTTTCACATGTCGACACTTTGTGTTGTGCACCCCACTTGTACTGCGCCTTGGGGCATGAATTTTCGCATGTCACACTTTGTGTTGTGCACCCCAGCCTATGCCTGGGGTGTGAATTTTTCGCATGTCGACACTTTGTGTTGTGCGCCCCACCTGTGCCTTGGGCGTGAATTTTTTCACATGTCGACACTTTGTGTTGTGTGCACCCCTAGCCTTGCCTGGGCACGAATTTTCACATGTCGACACTTTGTGTCAGGTGCACCCCCAACTCGCGCCTTGGGTGTGAATTTTCACATGTCGACACTTTGTGTCAGGTGCCCCCTCCTCGCCTTGGGCATGAATTTTCACATGTCACACTTTTGTTGTGCGCCCCCACCTCTGCGCCTTGGGTGTGAATTTTCGCATGTCGACACTTTGTGTTGTGCACGCCCCCATTGCGCGCCTTGGGGTGAATTTTCACATGTCGACACTTTGTGTTGTGCGCCCCCAGCCTACGCCTTGGGCATGAATTTTCACATGTCGACACTTTGTGTTGTGTGCCCCACTCGTGCCTTGGGTGCACAAATTTTTGCATGTCGACACTTTTGTTTGTGCACCCCTGCTAGCCCATGCCCTGGGCGTGAATTTTTTCACATGTCGACACTTTGTGTCAGGCGCCCCAACTGCCTGCGCCTTGGTGTGCAAATTTTCACATGTCGACACTTTGTGTGTGCACCCCACCGCCCTGGGTGCAATGAATTTTCACATGTCGACACTTTGTGTTGTGTGTGCCCCATCCTATGCCTTGGGGTGAATTTTCACATGTCGACACTTTGTGTGTGCACCCCACTGCGCCCTATGCCTGGGCACGTGAATTTTCACATGTCGACACTTTGTGTTGTTCAGTGCCCCCCTCGCGCCTTTGGGCATGAATTTTCACATGTCGACACTTTGTGTTGTGTGCCCCTAGCCTGCACGTGCTTTGGGCATGAATTTTCACATGTCGACACTTTGTGTTGTGTGCACCCCCCAATCCGCGCCTTGGGCACAAATTTTCACATGTCGACACTTTGTGTTGTGTGCCCCCCACCGCGCCTTGGGCACAAATTTTTCACATGTCGACACTTTGTGTTCATGTGCACCCCACCCCACCCGCCTTGGGCGTAAATTTTCACATGTCGACACTTTGTGTTGTGTGCCCCCACCTTGCCCTGGTGTGAATTTTTACATGTCGACACTTTGTGTTGTGCACCCCAACTGCCCTGCGCCTTTGGGTCATGAATTTTCACATGTCGACACTTTGTGTTGTGCGCCCAAACCCATGCCTTGGGCATGAATTTTCACATGTCGACACTTTGTGTGTGCACCCTAAGCCCGTGCCTTGGGCGTGAATTTTCACATGTCGACACTTTGTGTTGTGTGCCCCCAAACCTTGCCTTGGGTGAATTTTCACATGTCGACACTTTGTGTTGTGCCCCCAACCTATGCCTTGGGCATGAATTTTCACATGTCGACACTTTGTGTTGTGTGCCCCCAACCTGCGCCTTGGGCATGAATTTTCACATGTCGACACTTTGTGTTGTGTGCCCCCACCCGCGCCTTGGGCATGAAATTTTCACATGTCGACACTTTTTTGTGTGCCCCAACCTGCCTTGGGTGTGCAAATTTTTGCATGTCGACACTTTGTGTTGTGTCAGCGCCTGCCCAACCGCGCCTTAGGCATGAATTTTCACATGTCGACACTTTGTGTTGTGCCAACACTGTGCCTTGGGGAAAATTCACATGTCGACACTTTGTGTTGTGCACCCCCAACTTCCGCCTTGGGCACAAATTTTCACATGTCGACACTTTGTGTTGTGCGCCCCCAGCTTGCGCCTTGGGCACGAATTTTCACATGTCGACACTTTGTGTTGTGCGCCCAACCTATGCCTTGGGCATGAATTTTTGCATGTCGACACTTTTGTGTGTGCACCCCCATCTGCCTACGCCTTGGGCATGAATTTTCACATGTCGACACTTTGTGTTGTGCTCCCCCCACTGCCTTGGGTATGAATTTTCACATGTCGACACTTTTTGTGTTGTGCCCCCCTATGCCTTGGGCAAAATTTTTCATGTCGACACTTTGTGTCAGTGTGTGCCCACAGCTCGTGCCTTGGGCGCACAAATTTTCACATGTCGACACTTTGTGTTGTGTGCCCTAAGCCCCGTGCCTTGGGTGTGAATTTTCACATGTCGACACACTTTGTGTTGTGCCCCCACCTGCGCCTGGGGTGAAATTTTCACATGTCGACACTTTGTGTTGTGCCCCCATCCATGCCTTGGGCACAAATTTTTACATGTCGACACTTTGTGTTGTGCGCCCCACTCGCATGCCTTGGGGTGAATTTTCACATGTCGACACTTTGTGTTGTGCACCCCCACCCGCGCCTGGGCATGAATTTTCACATGTCGACACTTTGTGTTGTGCACCCCCATCCTCGCGCCTTGGGCATGAATTTTGCATGTCGACACTTTGTGTTGTGTGTGCCTCACCTCTCATGCCCTGGGCGTGAATTTTCACATGTCGACACTTTTGTTGTGTGGTGCCCCACCCTGCTGCCTTGGGCGTGAATTTTCACATGTCGACACTTTGTGTTGTGTGCCCCCTACTTTGTGCCTTGGGCGTGAATTTTCACATGTCGACACTTTTTGTGTGCACGCCCCACCTCGCGCCTTTGGGTGTGAATTTTCACATGTCGACACTTTGTGTTGTTGCAGCCCCAACCTATGCCTTGGGATGAATTTTCACATGTCGACACTTTGTGTTATGTGCCCTACCTACGCCTTGGGTGTAAATTTTCACATGTCGACACTTTGTGTGTCAGGCCCCCAACCTCGCACCTTGGGCATGAATTTTTGCATGTCGACACTTTGTGTTGTGTGCCCCACCTGCGCCTTGGGTGTGAATTTTCACATGTCGACACTTTTGTTGTGCGCACCCCAGCACTGCCTTGGGCATGAATTTTCACATGTCGACACTTTTTGTGTTGTGCACCCCAGCCCATGCCTTAGGCACAAATTTTCACATGTCGACACTTTGTGTGTGTGCCCCAACCTGCGCCTTATGAATTTTTTTTCACATGTCGACACTTTGTGTTGTGCCCCCAAGCCTGCATGTGCACCTGGGTGTGAATTTTCACATGTCGACACTTTTGTTCAGTGCCCCCCTGCAGCCTATGCCTTGGGCATGAATTTTTCACATGTCGACACTTTGTGTTGTGCCCCTCACCTCCGCGCTTGGAATTTTGAATTTTCACATGTCGACACTTTGTGTTGTGTGCCCCAACCGCTGCCTTGGGCACAAATTTTCACATGTCGACACTTTGTGTTGTGCCCCAGCCTGCGCATGCTTGGGCATGAATTTTCACATGTCGACACTTTGTGTTGTGTGCCCCTCCTACATGCCTTGGGCATGAATTTTCACATGTCGACACTTTGTGTGTGTGCCCCCAGCCTGCCTTGGGCATGAATTTTTGCATGTCGACACTTTGTGTTGTGTGCCCCCTGCCTGCGCCTTGGGCACAAATTTTCACATGTCGACACTTTTTGTTTGTGCCCCAAGCCTGTGCCTTGGGGTGCAAATTTTTTACATGTCGACACTTTGTGTTGTGTGCCCCGCCACCCACTGCCTTGGGCACAAATTTTCACATGTCGACACTTTTGTTGTTGTGTGCCCAAGCCTGTGCCTTGGGCATGAATTTTCACATGTCGACACTTTTGTTGTGTGCCCTCATCCTATGCCTTGGGCATGAATTTTTCACATGTCACACTTTGTGTTGTGTGCCCCCACCTGCGCCTTGGGCACAAATTTTCACATGTCGACACTTTGTGTTGTGTGCCCCAGACTCGCGCCTTGGGCACAAATTTTACATGTCGACACTTTTTGTGTTGTGCGCCCCAAGCCTCGCACCTTGGGCGTGATTTTTCAGCATGTCGACACTTTGTGTGTGTGCGCCCCCCACTGCATGCCTTGGGGTGCAAATTTTCACATGTCGACACTTTGTGTTGTGCACCCCCATCCTGTGCCTTGGGCAAAATTTTCACATGTCGACACTTTGTGTTTGTGCCCCAAACCTCCGCCTTGGGCATGAATTTTCACATGTCGACACTTTGTGTTGTGCACCCCAGCCCCGTGCGCCTTGGGTGTGAATTTTCACATGTCGACACTTTGTGTCATGCACCCTGCCATCGCGCCTGGGGCATGAATTTTCACATGTCGACACTTTGTGTTGCCCCCGCCCTGCACTTGTGAAATGCCCTGAACCGTGCCTTGGGCATGAATTTTTGCATGTCGAACACTTTGTGTTGTGCGCCCCAGCCTGCGCTTGGGCATGAATTTTCACATGTCGACACTTTGTGTGTGTGCCCCACCTGCGCTTTGGGCGTGAATTTTCACATGTCGACACTTTGTGTTTGTGCGCCCCCACCTCGTGCCTTGGGTGTGAATTTTCACATGTCGACACTTTGTGTTGTGCACCCCTCACCTATGCCTTGGGTCAAAATTTTTACATGTCGACACTTTGTGTTGTGTGTGCCCCACCTGCGCCTTGGGTGTGAATTTTCACATGTCGACACTTTGTGTTTGTGCGCCCCCACTGCGCCTTGGGCATGAATTTTCACATGTCGACACTTTGTGTTGTGCACCTCCAGCCTTGTGCCTTCGGGGGCAAAATTTTTCACATGTCGACACTTTGTGTTGTTGTAGCCCACCTACTGCACCTGGGTGAATTTTTCACATGTCGACACTTTTGTTGTGTGCCCCAAGCCTCGCGCCTTGGGCATGAAATTTTCACATGTCGACACTTTGTGTTGTGTGCCCCCTACCATGCCTTTGGGCACTTTTGCAAATTTTCACATGTCGACACTTTGTGTCAGTGCACCCCACCTGCCTTGGGTTTAAATTTTTGCATGTCGACACTTTGTGTTGTGCCCCCCTCACTGTGCTTGGCATGAATTTTCACATGTCGACACTTTGTGTTGTGCGCCCCATCCTATGCCTGGGCGTGAATTTTCACATGTCGACACTTTGTGTGTGTGCCCCAGCCTTGCACCTTGGGGTGAATTTTCACATGTCGACACTTTGTGTTTGTGCCCCTCACCGCACCTGCCTTGGGCATGAATTTTTGCATGTCGACACTTTTGTGTCATGTGCCCCAACCGCCTACGCCTGGGCACAAATTTTCACATGTCGACACTTTGTGTTGTGTGCACCCCATCCTATGCGCCTTTGGTGCAAATTTTCACATGTCGACACTTTGTGTGTGTGCCCCCTGCCCTCTCAGGGTGGGCGTGAATTTTCACATGTCGACACTTTTTTGTGTTGTGCGCCCCACTTGTGCCTTTGTGGTGCAGAATTTTCACATGTCGACACTTTCTGTTGTGCGCCCCCAGCCTACACCTTGGGCACAAATTTTTGCATGTCGACACTTTTGTTTTGTGCCCCCCCTATGCCTTGGGAGTGAATTTTCACATGTCGACACTTTGTGTTTTGTGCCCCCTCCCGTGCCTTGGGCATGAATTTTCACATGTCGACACTTTTGTTGTTGTGCCCCTCACCTGCGCGCCTTGGGTGTGAATTTTCACATGTCGACACTTTTGTGTGCCCCACTCGTGCCTTTGGGTGATGAATTTTCACATGTCGACACTTTGTGTTGTGTGCCCTCTCAGCCTTGCGCCTTGGGCATGAATTTTCACATGTCGACACTTTGTGTTGTGCCCTCACCTGCTGCCTTGGCATGAATTTTCACATGTCGACACTTTGTGTTGTGCGCCCCCATGGCCTTACCTTGGGCACTGGGTGAATTTTCACATGTCGACACTTTGTGTTATGCCCCCACCCTACGCCTTGGGCAGAATTTTTGCATGTCGACACTTTTGTTGTGTGCCCCAAACTGTGCCTTGGGCACAAATTTTTGCATGTCGACACTTTTGTTGTCAGGCCCCCCACCTGCTGCCTTGGGGTGAATTTTCACATGTCGACACTTTGTGTTGTGTGCCCCACCTATGCCTTGGGCATGAATTTTCACATGTCGACACTTTTGTGTGTGCACCCCAACTGCGCCTTGGGTGCAAATTTTCACATGTCGACACTTTGTGTTGTGCGCCCCAACCTATGCGCCTTGGGCACGTGAATTTTCGCATGTCGACACTTTGTGTTGTGTTGTGCCCCATCCCCGGCCTTGGGCGTGAATTTTCACATGTCGACACTTTGTGTTGTGTGCCCCACCTATGCCTTGGGTGCAAATTTTCACATGTCGACACTTTGTGTTGTGTGCCCCACCTCGCGCCTCGGGTGTGAATTTTCACATGTCGACACTTTTGTTGTGCGCCCCCCCCACTTTGCACCTTGGGCGCAAAAAAATTTTCACATGTCGACACTTTGTGTTGTGCGCCCCAACCTGCACCTTGGGTGCAAATTTTCACATGTCGACACTTTGTGTTGTGCACCCCCACTACTCCAGTGCCTTGGGCATGAATTTTCACATGTCGACACTTTGTGTTGTGTGCCCCCTTGCCCGCCTTGGGTGTGAATTTTTGCATGTCGACACTTTGTGTTGTGCCCCCTGCCCATCGCCTCTGGGCTGTGCATGAATTTTCACATTTAATGTCGACACTTTGTGTCATGCGCCCCAGCCTGCGCCTTGGGCATGAATTTTCGCATGTCGACACTTTGTGTTGTGCCTCCCACCTGCGCCTTTGGGTGTGAATTTTTACATGTCGACACTTTGTGTTGTGCACCCCCCACCCTACGCTTGGGGCGTGAATTTTTACATGTCGACACTTTGTATTTTGTGCCCCCACTCCTGCGCTTTGGGTGAATTTTTGCATGTCGACACTTTGTGTTGTGTCACCCCTAGCCCTACGCCTTGGGGTGAAATTTTCACATGTCAACACTTTGTGTTGTGCCCCCTTCCTGCCTGGGCATGAATTTTCACATGTCGACACTTTGTGTTCAGTGCCCCCAGCCTACGCCTTGGGTGAATTTTCACATGTCGACACTTTTTGTGTTCATGCACCCAAGCCTCGCGCCTGGGCACAAATTTTTGCATGTCGACACTTTGTGTCAGGCCCACCTTCATACGCCTTGGGTGTGAATTTTCACATGTCGACACTTTGTGTGTGTGTGCCCCACCTGCCTTGGCATGCCTTGTGGGTGAAATTTTTCACATGTCGACACACTTTGTGTTGTGCCCCCACCTGCGCACCTTGGGCATGAATTTTCGCATGTCGACACTTTTTGTCAGGTTGTGTGCCCCACTTGCGCCTTGGGCATGAATTTTTCACATGTCGACACTTTGTGTTGTGTGCCCCACGCCTATGCCTTGGGCACATGAATTTTCACATGTCGACACTTTGTGTTGTCATGCGCCCTCACCCGCGCTTGGGCACAAATTTTCACATGTCGACACTTTGTGTTGTGTGCCCCTAGCCCGCACGCTCTTGGGTGAATTTTCACATGTCGACACTTTGTGTTGTGTGCCCCCAACCTACGCACTTGGGTGAGAATTTTTGCATGTCAACACTTTGTGTTGTGCGCCCCCACTGCACCTTGGGCACAAATTTTCACATGTCGACACTTTTTTTGTGTGTGTGCCCTAGCCTACACCTCTGGGTGTGAATTTTCACATGTCGACACTTTTGTTTTTGTGCTCCCCCGTGCCTTGGGCATGAATTTTCACATGTCGACACTTTGTGTGTGCCCCCACCTGCGCCTGGGTGTGAATTTTCACATGTCGACACTTTGTGTTGTGTGTGCCCCAGCCCATGCCTTGTGCCTGGGGCATGAATTTTCACATGTCGACACTTTGTGTTGTGCCCCTAGCCTATGCCTTGGGTGAATTTTTCACATGTCGACACTTTGTGTTGTGCTCCCCCCCCTGTGCCTTGGGCATGTGAATTTTTTCATGTCGACACTTTGTGTTGTGCCCCCATGCCCGCACCTTGGGCATGAATTTTCACATGTCGACACTTTTGTGTTGTGCCCCATGCTTATGCTTGGGCAACAAATTTTCACATGTCGACACTTTGTGTTGTGTGCCCTATCACCGCGCCTTGGGTGTAAATTTTCACATGTCGACACTTTGTGTGTGTGTGCCCCAACCTGCCTGGGTGCATGAATTTTCACATGTCGACACTTTGTGTTGTGCGCCCCACCTCGTGCCTGGGTGAATTTTCACATGTCGACACTTTGTGTGTGCCCCCACCTACGCCTTGGGCACGAATTTTCACATGTCGACACTTTTTGTGTTGTGTGCCCACCTCAACCTTGCCTTGGCATGAATTTCACATGTCGACACTTTGTGTTGTGCCCCAGCCCGTGCCTTGGGCGTGAATTTTTCACATGTCGACACTTTGTGTTGTGCGCCCCTCCTAAGCCTGCACCTGGGTGTGAATTTTCACATGTCGACACTTTGTGTTCAGGCCCCAACCTACTGCCTTGGGCACAAATTTTCACATGTCGACACTTTGTGTGTGCCCCTCCTGCACCTTGTGTGAAATTTTTCACATGTCGACACTTTGTGTTGTGCCCCAAGCATGCGCCTTGGGCATGAATTTTTCACATGTCGACACTTTGTGTTGCACTTGTGCCCACTCCTCTGCCGCCTGGGTGTGAATTTTCACATGTCGACACTTTGTGTGTGTGTGCCCCCACCGTGCCTTGGGTGCAAATTTTTACATGTCGACACTTTGTGTTGTGCACCCCTACCGCACGCCTTGGGCATGAATTTTTCATGTCGACACTTTGTTTGTGTGCCCCACCTGCCTTACTCTTTTGTGAAATCACATGTCGACACTTTGTTTGTGCGCCCCCACCTGTGCCTTGGGTGTGAATTTTTCACATGTCGACACTTTTTGTGTTGTGGCCCCCACGCCCTATGCCTTGGGCTTGGGTGAATTTTCACATGTCGACACTTTGTGTCAGTGCGCCCCAGTCTACGCCTTGGGCTGAATTTTCACATGTCGACACTTTGTGTTGTGCGCCCACCTCGCGCCTTGGGTGTGAATTTTCACATGTCGACACTTTTTTTCAGGTGCCCCCACCTACGCCTGGGCACAAATTTTTACATGTCGACACTTTTTGTGTTGTGCACCCCAGCCTGCGCCTTTGGGTGTGAATTTTCGCATGTCGACACTTTGTGTTGTGTGCCCCAGCCCAACCGCGCCTTGGGTGAATTTTCACATGTCGACACTTTGTGTTGTGTGCCCCAACTCGCGCCTTGGGTGAATTTTCACATGTCGACACTTTTGTTCAGTGCGCCCCTCACTCCTGCCTTGGGCATGAATTTTTCACTGTCGACACTTTTGTGTGTGCGCCCTAGCCTGTGCCCTTGGGCGTGAATTTTTCATGTCGACACTTTTGTCTTGTGCGCCCCACCCGCCACGCCTTTGGGTGAATTTTCACATGTCGACACTTTGTGTTGTGCACCCCCATCCTACGCCTTGGGCAGTGAATTTTCACATGTCGACACTTTGTGTCAGGGTCCCCCAACCTCCATGCCTTGGGCACGTGCAAATTTTTGCATGTCGACACTTTGTGTTGTGCGCCCCTAGCCTACCTGTGCCTTGGGCATGAATTTTCACATGTCGACACTTTGTGTTGTGTGCGCCCCCACCGCCTGCGCCTGGGCATGAATTTTCACATGTCGACACTTTGTGTTTTGCTCCCCCACCTGCACCTTGGGCACGTGAATTTTCACATGTCGACACTTTGTGTGTGCACCCCACCTCTGTGCCTTGGGGTGAATTTTCACATGTCGACACTTTTGTTGTTGCAGTGCCCCCCCTGCGCCTTGGGTGAATTTTCATGTCGACACTTTGTGTGTGTGTGCCCCAACCTCGCGCCTTGGGTGTGAATTTTCACATGTCGACACTTTGTGTTTCAGGTGTGCACCCTAGCCTGCCTTGGGTGTGAATTTTCACATGTCGACACTTTGTGTTGTGTGCCCCAGCCTGCGCCTTGGGCATGAATTTTTGCATGTCGACACTTTGTGTTGTGCACCCCCAGCCTGCGCCTTGGGTGTGAATTTTTCACATGTCGACACTTTTGTCATGCGCCCCCCACCTGCGCCTTGGGTGTGAATTTTCACATGTCGACACTTTGTGTGTGTGTGTGCCCCACTGCGCCTTGGGTGAATTTTTCACATGTCGACACTTTGTGTTGTGCACCCCGCCCCTAACCCATGCCTTGGGTGTGAATTTTCACATGTCGACACTTTGTGTTTGTGTGCCCCAAATGCCTTGTGCCTTGGGCATGTCACAAATTTTCACATGTCGACACTTTGTGTGTGCCCCCCACTCTATGACTTGGGTGTGAATTTTTTGCATGTCGACACTTTGCACTTTGTGTTGTGTGCCCCCACCCGTGCCTTGGGCAAAATTTTCACATGTCGACACTTTGTGTTGTGCGCCCCACTTATGCCTGGGCACATGAATTTTCACATGTCGACACTTTGTGTTCAGGCCCCCAGCCTCGTGCCTTGGGGCAAATTTTCACATGTCGACACTTTGTGTTGTGTGCCCCACCTGCGCCTGGGGGCATGAATTTTCACATGTCGACACTTTGTGTGTGCGCCCCAACCTACGCCTTGGGCAGAATTTTTCACATGTCGACTTTTTGTGTGTGCACCCCCCACCGCACCTTGGGCACAAATTTTCACATGTCGACACTTTGTGTTGTGCACCCCACCCGCGCCTTGGGTGAATTTTCACATGTCGACACTTTGTGTTTGTGCCCCACCCATGCCTTGGGCACAAATTTTCACATGTGACACTTTGTGTTGTGTTGTACCCCTCAGCTTGCACCTTGGGGTGAATTTTTCACATGTCGACACTTTGTGTTGTGTGCCCCCTACTGTGCTTGGGTGCATGAATTTTCGCATGTCGACACTTTGTGTGTGTGCCCCCAGCCACGCACCTTGGGCAAAATTTTCACATGTCGAAACTTTTTTGTGTTGCCCCACCCCATGTGCCTGGGGCATGCACAAATTTTCACATGTCGACACTTTGTGTTGTGCTCCCCCAAACTGTGCCTTGGGCACAAATTTTCACATGTCGACACTTTTGTGTTTGTGCTGCCCCCAGCCTCGCGCCTTGGGCACAAATTTTCACATGTCGACACTTTGTGTGTTGTGCACCCCCCCTGCGCCTTGGGTGTGAATTTTCACATGTCGACACTTTGTGTGTGCCAGGCGCCCTGCCTTGGGCTGGGCATGAATTTTCACATGTCGACACTTTGTGTTGTGCGCCCCCCCTGACCTATGCCTTGGGTGTGAATTTTCACATGTCGACACTTTGTGTTGTTGTGCCCCCCTACTCGCACCTTAGGTTGGGCAAAATTTTCGCATGTCGACACTTTGTGTTGTGCGCACCCCCCACACCTACGCCTTGGGTGTGAATTTTCACATGTCGACACTTTGTGTTGTGTGCCCCAGCCCTGCGCCTGGCAGTGAATTTTTCATGCATGTCGACACTTTTTGTGTTGTGCCCCCTAGCCTTGCGCCTTGGGCATGAATTTTCACATGTCGACACTTTTTGTTGTGCCCCATTCCAGCCTGTGCCTTGGCCTGGTGAATTTTACATGTCGACACTTTGTGTTGTGCACCCCCACCCGTGCCTTGGGCATGAATTTTTCACATGTCGACACTTTGTGTTGTGTGCCCAGCCTCACGCCTTGGGCATGAATTTTTACATGTCGACACTTTGTGTTGTGCGCCCCACTCGCACCTTGGGTGTAAATTTTGCATGTCGACACTTTGTGTTGTGTGCCCCCAGCCTGTGCCTTGGGTACAAATTTTTCATGCATGTCGACACTTTTGTGTTGTGTGCCCCCCGAATGCCTTGGGCATGAATTTTTGCATGTCGACACTTTGTGTTGTGCGCCCCAGCCTGCGCCTTGGGCACAAATTTTACATGTCGACACTTTGTTGTGTGCACCCACCTGCCTTTGGGTGTGATTTTTTTGCATGTCGACACTTTGTGTTGTGCCCCAGCCTTGTGCCTTGGGCATGAATTTTCACATGTCGACACTTTGTGTTGTGTGCCCCTCACTGTGCCTGGGCACAAATTTTCACATGTCGACACTTTGTGTTGTTGTGCCCCCCCCGCCTCTGGGTGTGAATTTTCACATGTCGACACTTTGTGTTGTGCACGCCCCAGCCTACACCTTGGGTGAGAATTTTCACATGTCGACACTTTGTGTTGTGCCACCAGCCTATGCTTGGTTCAAATTTTTGCATGTCGACACTTTTTGTTGTGTGCCCCTAACCCTACGCCTGGGCATGAATTTTTACATGTCGACACTTTGTGTTTTGTGCCCCCAACCGCGCCTTTGGGCATGAATTTTCACATGTCGACACTTTGTGTTGTGCGCCCCGACCTATGCTTGGGTGTGAATTTTTGCATGTCGACACTTTGTGTTGTGTGCCCCCAGCCCGCACCTTGGGCACAAATTTTTGCATGTCGACACTTTTTTGTGTGCGCCCTGCCTAGCCTATGCCTTGGGCATGAATTTTTGCATGTCGACACTTTTGTGTGTGCAGTGCCCTCCCACGCTGCCTTGGTATGAATTTTTGCATGTCGACACTTTGTGTTGTGTGCCCCACCATCCTGTGCCTTGGGTGTGAATTTTGCATGTCGACACTTTTGTGTTGTGCACCCCAGCCTACACCTTGGGTGTAAATTTTTCACATGTCGACACTTTGTGTTGTGTGCCCCACCCTCCGCCTTGGGTGCACAAATTTTCACATGTCGACACTTTGTGTGTGTGCCCCATGCACTCGCGCCTTGGGCATGAATTTTTTGCATGTCGACACTTTGTGTTGTGTGCCCCACCTACGCCTTGGGCATGAATTTTCACATGTCGACACTTTGTGTTGTGTGCACCTGCCCTACAGCCTTGGGCACATGAATTTTCACATGTCGACACTTTGTGTCATGTGCCCCACCCATGCCTTGGGTGAATTTTCACATGTCGACACTTTGTGTTGTGCCCCCACACTCGCCTTGGGTGAATTTTCACATGTCGACACTTTGTGTTTTGTGCGTCCCCAACCCGCACCTTGCATGAATTTTCACATGTCAACACTTTTTGCATGCCCCCGCCTACGCGCCTTTGGGGAATTTTTGCATGTCGACACTTTGTGTGTGCCCCTCACCTTACCTGCCTTGGGTGTAAATTTTCACATGTCGACACTTTGTGTTGTGTGTGCCCCAACCCTGTGCCTGGGTGCATGAATTTTCACATGTCGACACTTTGTGTTGTGCCCCACCTTTGCCCGTGCCTTGGACAATTTTTTCACATGTCGACACTTTGTGTTGTGTGCCCCTCCCCCGCGCCTTGGGCAAATTTTTACATGTCGACACTTTGTGTGTGTGCCCCCAGCCTATGCCTGGGTGTGAATTTTCACATGTCGACACTTTTGTTGTTATACCCCAACCTGCGCCTTGGGTGAAATTTTCACATGTCGACACTTTTGTGTGTGCCCCACTACGCCTTGGGCACAAATTTTCACATGTCGACACTTTGTGTTGTGCCCCCCACCTCGCACTTGGTGTGAATTTTCACATGTCGACACTTTTGTTGTGCGCCCCTAGCCCTGTGCCTTGGGGCGTGAATTTTCACATGTCGACACTTTGTGTTTTGTGCCCCACCTGCACTTGGGTGGGCAAATTTTTGCATGTCGACACTTTGTGTTGTGTGCCCCTAACCTGCGCCTGGGTGTGAATTTTCACATGTCGACACTTTGTGTGTGCACCCCAGCCTACGCCTTGGGCATGAATTTTCACATGTCGACACTTTTGTTGTGCAGGCCCCCAACCCGCACTTGCCTTGGTGTGAATTTTGCATGTCGACACTTTGTGTTGTGCGCCCCCACCCTGCGCTTGGGTGAATTTTCACATGTCGACACTTTGTGTTGTGTGCCCTCACTGCGCCTTGGGTGTGAAATTTTTGCATGTCGACACTTTGTGTTGTGTCAGGTGCCCCCACTGCGCCTTGGTGTGAATTTTTGCATGTCGACACTTTTTTCAGTGCCCCCCACCCGCGCCTTGGGGTGAATTTTCACATGTCGACACTTTGTGTTGTGCCCCCAGCCCTACGCCTGGGCACAATTTTTGCATGTTAACACTTTGTGTTGTGTGCCCCTAGCCTACGCCTTGGGCATGAATTTTTTGCATGTCGACACTTTGTTTGTGTGTGCCCCTGCTGCGCCTTGGCTGTGTGAATTTTCACATGTCGACACTTTTTGTTTGTGCCCCAGCCTACACCTTTTGGCACTTGAATTTTCACATGTCGACACTTTGTGTTGTGTGCCCCACCTCTGCCTGGGGTGAATTTTCACATGTCGACACTTTGTGTTGTGCGCCCTCCTGCGCCTTGGGTGTGAATTTTCACATGTCGACACTTTGTGTTGTGCACCCACCTACGCCTTGGGGGCAAATTTTCACATGTGACACACACTTTGTGTGTGCCCCCCACTCGTGCCTTGGGCACAAATTTTCACATGTCGACACTTTGTGTTTGTGCCCCCCAGCCTGCACCTTGGGCACAAATTTTCACATGTCGACACTTTGTGTTGTGTGCCCCCAGCCTGTGCCTTGGGTGTGAATTTTCACATGTCGACACTTTGTGTTGTGCACCCCAGCTTGCGCCTTGGGCATGAATTTTCACATGTCGACACTTTGTGTTGTGCGCCCCCAACCACACCTGCCTTGGGCATGTAAATTTTCACATGTCGACACTTTGTGTTGTGTGCCCCCAACCTACACCTTGGGGCAATTTTTCACATGTTAACACTTTGTGTTATGCACCCCAACTGTGCCTTGGGTGAATTTTCACATGTCAACACTTTGTGTGTGTGCACCAACAACCTGCGCCTTGGGCACAAATTTTTACATGTCGACACTTTGTGTTGTGTGCCCCCAGCCTATGCCTTAGACGTGAATTTTCACATGTCAACACTTTGTGTTGTGTGCCCCCTCATGCCTCGCGCCATGGGCACAAATTTTCACATGTCGACACACTTTTTGTGTGCGCCCTGACCTGTGCCTTGGGCGCTAATTTTCACATGTCGACACTTTGTGTTGTGTCAGGCGCCCACCACCGCCTTGGGTGTGAATTTTCACATGTCGACACTTTTTGTGTTTTGTGTGCCCCACTGCTGCCTTGGGTGTGAATTTTCACATGTCGACACTTTGTGTTGTGCCCCACCTCACTGTGCCTTGGGCCCAAATTTTCACATGTCGACACTTTGTGTTGTGTGCCCCTCAGCCCGCTGCCTTGGGCATGAATTTTCACATGTCGACACTTTTTTGTTGCCCCCAACCTGCGCCTTGGGCAAAATTTTCACATGTCGACACTTTGTGTTGTGCACCCTAGCCTGCGCCTTGGGTGTGAATTTTTGCATGTCGACACTTTGTTTTTGTGCCCCCAGCCCATGCTTTGGGTGTGTGAATTTTCACATGTCGACACTTTTTGTGTTATGCCCCCACTCCGTGCCTTGGGCGTGAATTTTTACATGTCGACACTTTGTGTTGTGTGCCCCCACCCTACATGCCTTGGGCATGAATTTTCACATGTCGACACTTTGTGTTTGTGCCCTAGCCTACGCCTTGGGCGTAAATATTTTCACATGTCGACACTTTGTGTTGTGCGCCCCCCCTGCCACCTTGGGCATGAATTTTCACATGTCGACACTTTTGTGTTGTGTGCCCCCAACCTGTGCCTTGGGCATGAATTTTCACATGTGGACACTTTTTGTGTTGTGCACCCCATCCTGCGCCTGGTGGAATTTTTCACATGTCGACACTTTGTGTTGTGCGCCCCAACCCGTGCCTTGGGTGTGAATTTTCACATGTCGACACTTTGTGTGTGTGCCCTAGCCTATGCCTTGGGCATGAATTTTTACATGTCGACACTTTGTTGTGTGCCCCCAACCTGCACCTTGGGGTGAATTTTCACATGTCGACACTTTGTGTTGTGTGCCCCCACTGCGTGACTTGGGCATGAATTTTCACATGTCGACACTTTTGTGTTGTGTGCCCATGCCCTGCGCCTTGGGCACAATTTTTTGCATGTCGACACTTTGTGTTGTGCTTTGCCCTAAGCTGCCTTGGGAAATGCAAATTTTCACATGTCGACACTTTGTGTGTGCCCCCCCACTGTGCCTTGGGGGCATGAATTTTCACATGTCGACACTTTGTGTTGTGCACCCCCACCGCATGCCTCGGGTTTTGAATTTTTCACATGTCGACACTTTTTGTGTGTGCCCCCAGCCTCTACGCCTTGGGCACAGAATTTTCACATATCGACACACTTTGTGTTGTGCGCCCCTGCACTTTGCACCTTGGGCAAATTTTTCACATGTCGACACTTTTTTGTGTTGTGCACCCCACCTCTACGCCTTGGGTGTGAATTTTCACATGTCGACACTTTGTGTTTTGTGCCCCCAAACTGCTTTGCCTTGGGCATGAATTTTTCACATGTCGACACTTTGTGTTGTTGTGCACCCTGCCTTTGCCTTGGGTGTGAATTTTCACATGTCGACACTTTGTGTGTTGTGCCCCCTAGCCTATGCCTTAGGCCTTGAGAATTTTTCACATGTCGACACTTTTGTGTTGTGCCCCCAGCCCGCGCGCCTTGGGCATGAATTTTTCACATGTCGACACTTTGTGTTGTGCCCAAACCTGCTGCCTTGGGCATGAATTTTCACATGTCGACACTTTGTGTTGTGTGCCCACATCCGCGCCTTTGGGCATGAATTTTTACATGTCGACACTTTGTGTTGTGTGCCCCAGCCTACGCCTTGGGCAAGAATTTTTGCATGTCGACACTTTGTGTTGTGTGCCTCATCCTACTGCGCCTTGGGTGTAAATTTTTCACATGTCGACACTTTGTGTTGTGTGCCCCCACAACCCTGCCTTGCTTGTAAATTTTCACATGTCGACACTTTGTGTTGTGTGTGCCCTCACCTGCGCCTTGGGCATGAATTTTCACATGTCGACACTTTGTGTTGTGTGCCCCAGCACTGCGCCTTGGGGCAAATTTTCACATGTTGACACTTTGTGTTGTGCGCCCTTAGCCTACGCCTTGGACATGAATTTTCACATGTCGACACTTTGTGTTGTGTGCCCCACTCCACGCCCTTGGGGCAAATTTTCACATGTCGACACTTTGTGTTGTGTGCCCAGCCCACTGTGCCTTGGGTGCTGGAATTTTCACATGTCGACACTTTGTGTTGTGCGCCCCACCTGCGCCTCGGGTTGAATTTTTCACATCGACACATTTTTTTGTGCCCCCACCTGCATGCCTTGGGCACAAATTTTTCATGTCGACACTTTGTGTGTGTGCCCTCAGCCTGCGCCTTGGGTGTGAATTTTTCACATGTCGACACTTTGTGTTGTGTACCCCCCTCAGCCCGCACCTTGGGCACAAATTTTTCATATGTCGACACTTTGTAGGTTGTGTGCCCCCAACCTATGCCTTGGGTGTGAATTTTTGCATGTCGACACTTTGTGTGTGTGCGCCCCTGCCTGCACCTGGGCGTGAATTTTTACATGTCGACACTTTTTGTGTTGTGTGCCTCTAGCCTCTGCACCTTGGGCGTGAATTTTTGCATGTCGACACTTTGTGTTGTGCCCCCAGCCTTTTGCCTGGGTGTGAATTTTTCACATGTCGACACTTTGTTGTTGCGCCCCAACTCGCGCCTTGGGCATGAATTTTTACATGTCGACACTTTGTGTTGTGGGACCCCACTATGCCTTGGGCATGAATTTTCACATGTCGACACTTTGTGTTGTGTGCCCCTAGCCTGCGCCTTGGGCATAAATTTTCACATGTCGACACTTTTTGTTGTGTGCCCCCACTCTGCCTCGGGCATGAATTTTCACATGTCAAGACACTTTGTGTTGTGTTCCATGCCCCGCACCTTGGGGCATGATTTTTTGCATGTCGACACTTTGTGTTGTGCACCCCCACTGCGCCTTGGGTGGGAATTTTTCACATGTCACACTTTGTGTGTGCGCCCTTACCCTGCACCTGGGTGTGAATTTTCACATGTCGACACTTTGTGTTGTGCACCCCCACCCTGTGCCTTGGGTGGGTGAATTTTCACATGTCGACACTTTGTGTTTGTGCGCCCCCCCACTGTGCCTTGGGTGTGAATTTTCACATGTCGACACTTTGTGTTGTGTGCCCCCAACTGCGCCTTGGGTGTGAATTTTTGACATGTCGACACTTTGTGTTGTGCCCCAGCCTACGCACCTTGGGTGTGAATTTTCACATGTCGACACTTTTGTGTTGTGTGCCCCCCCCGTGCCTTTGGTGTGAATTTTCACATGTCGACACTTTGTGTTATGTGCCCCTAACCTACTGCCTTGGGTGGGTGTCATTTCACATGTCGACACTTTGTGTTGTGCGCCCCTATGCCACTGCGCTTGGGGTGCAAATTTTTGCATGTCGACACTTTGTGTTGTGCCCCCACCCTGCGCCTCTTGGCATCTGAATTTTTACATGTCGACACTTTGTGTTGTGTGCCCCCACCTGCTGCCTTGGGCATGAATTTTCGCATGTCGACACTTTGTTTTTGTGTGCCCCAGCCCTACGCCTTGGGCAGTGAATTTTCACATGTCGACACTTTGTGTTGTGCACCCCACTCCTGCACTTGGGCACAAATTTTCACATGTCGACACTTTGTGTTGTGCGCCCTCAACTGTGCCTTGGGCATGAATTTTCACATGTCGACACTTTGTGTTGTGTGCCCAAACTGCTATGCCTTGGGTGAATTTTCACATGTGACACTTTGTGTTGTGTGCCCCCACTTGTGCCTGGGCACAAATTTTCGCATGTCGACACTTTGTGTTGTGTGCCCCATCCTGTGACTGGCGTGAATTTTCACATGTCGACACTTTGTGTTGTGTGCCCTCAGCCCGCGCCTTGGGGCAAATTTTTGCATGTCGACACTTTGTGTTGTGTGCCCCGAGCCTATGCCTTGGTGTTTGAATTTTGCCACACTATTGTGACATTTTTCATGTCATGTGACACTTTGTGTTGTGCCCCCTGCCTTTGCCTTGGTGTGAATTTTCACATGTCGACACTTTGTGTTGTGCCCCACCAGCCGTGAGTTGGGCATGAATTTTTGCATGTCGACACTTTGTGTTGTGTGCCCCCATGCCTGCATGCTGCCTTGGGCAAATTTTCGCATGTCGACACTTTGTGTTGTGTGCCCCAGCCTGCGCCTTGGGTGTGAATTTTTCACATGTCGACACTTTGTGTGTGTGTGCCTGCACCAGCCTTATGCCTTGGGCACAAATTTTCACATGTCGACACTTTGTGTTGTGTGCCCCCAACCTGCGCCTTGGGTGTGAATTTTCACATGTCGACACTTTGTGTTGTGTGCCCCAGCCTACGCCTTGGGTGTGAATTTTCACATGTCGACACTTTGTGTTGTGTGCCCCCAAAGCCTACGCCTTGGGCACAAATTTTCACATGTCGACACTTTTGTGTTGTGCGCCCCCAGCCTACGCCTTGGGCATGAAATTTTACATGTCGACACTTTGTGTTTGTGCCCCCAGCCTGCGCCTTGGGCACAAATTTTCACATGTCGACACTTTGTGTTGTGCACCCCCAACCTGCGCCTTGGATGTGAATTTTCACATGTCGACACTTTGTGTTGTGTGCCCCCAGCCTATGCCTTGGGCATGAATTTTACATGTCGACACTTTTGTGTGTGTACCCCACCTGCGCCTTGGGCACAAATTTTCACATGTCGACACTTTGTGTTGTGCGCCCACCTGCCTTGGGTGAAATTTTCACATGTCGACACTTTGTGTTTGTGCCCCCAACTGTGCCTTGGGATGCAAATTTTCACATGTCGACACTTTTTGTGTTGTGCCCCTAGCTGCTCATGCACTGGGTGTGAATTTTCACATGTCGACACTTTTGTTGTGCCCCAACCTACGCCTTGGGTGAAAATTTTCACATGTCGACACTTTGTGTTGTGCTGCCCCACTCTGCACCTTGGGCACAAATTTTACATGTCGACACTTTGTGTTGTGTGCCCCATCACTGCGCCTTGGGCATGAATTTTTGCATGTCGACACTTTGTGTTTGTGCCCCACTGCGCCTTGGGCATGAATTTTTTATGTCGACACTTTGTTTTTGTGTTGTGTGTGTACCCCAACCTGCGCCTTGGTGTGAATTTTCACATGTCGACACTTTGTGTTGTGCGCCCCAGCTGTGCGCTTGGGTGAGAATTTTCACATGTCGACACTTTGTGTTGCGCCCCTAGCCTTGCCTTTGGGCATGAATTTTCACATGTCGACACTTTTTGTTGTGCACCCCCCACCTGCGCCTTGGGCAAATTTTGCATGTCGACACTTTGTGTTGTGCGCCCCCATCCCTGCGCCTTGGGTAAATTTTGCATGTCGACACTTTGTGTTGTGTGCCCCAGACCTTGCCTTGGGATGAATTTTCACATGTCGACACTTTGTGTTGTGTGCCCCACACTGTGCCTTTGGGCGTGAATTTTTGCATGTCGACACTTTGTGTTTGCATGCCCTGAGCCTGCTTGCCTTGGGCGTGAATTTTCACATGTCGACACTTTGTGTTGTGCGCCCCACCTGCGCCTTGGGACATGAATTTTCACATGTCGAAACTTTGTGTTGTGCACCACTGCTGCTGCCTTGGGTGCGTGAAATTTTCACATGTCGACACTTTGTGTTGTGCTTGCCCCTTACCTTGTGCCTTGGGTGTAAATTTTCACATGTCGACACTTTGTGTTGTGCGCCCCACTGTATGCCTTGGGTGTGAATTTTCACATGTCGACACTTTGTTTTTGCCCCCAAACCTATGCCTTGGGTGGGAATTTTTGTACATGTCGACACTTTGTGTTGTGTGTCCCCACCTCCACCTTGGTTCAAAATTTTTTTTGCATGTCGACACTTTGTGTTGTGCACCCCCAACCTATGCCTTGGGCGTGAATTTTTTTGCATGTCGACACTTTGTGTTGTGCCCCCACTTTCATGCCTTGGGCATGAATTTTCATGTCGACACTTTGTGTTTGCGCCCCCAACTGCGCCTTGGGTGTGAATTTTTACATGTGACACTTTGTGTTGTGCGCCCCATCCCATGCCTTGGGCATGAATTTTCACATGTCGACACTTTGTGTTGTGCCCCCTAGCCCGCCTTGGGCATGATTTTTCACATGTCGACACTTTGTGTTGTGCCCCACCCTGCGCCTTGCATGTGAATTTTCACATGTCGACACTTTTGTTGTGAGCCCCCATCTGCGCCTTGGGCATGAATTTTACATGTCGACACTTTGTGTTGTGTGCCCCCATCCTGCGCCTTGGGTAAGAATTTTTGCATGTCGACACTTTGTGTTGTGCGCCCCCAGCTGCCTTGGGTGTAAATTTTTGCATGTCGACACTTTGTGTTGTGCGCCCCCACCTGCCTTGGGCATGAATTTTCACATGTCGACACTTTGTGTTTGTGCCCCAACTGCGCCTTGGGAAAAATTTTTTGCATGTCGACACTTTGTGTTGTGCGCCCTAAAGCCTACGCCTTGGGGAGTGAATTTTCACATGTCGACACTTTGTGTTGTGTGCAGCTAACCTATGCCTTGGGCATGTATTTTCACATGTCGACACTTTGTGTTGTGCTCCCCCACCCGTGCCTTGGGTGTGAATTTTCACATGTCGACACTTTGTGTTGTGTGCCCCCAGCCTGCACCTTGGGTGTGAATTTTCACATGTCGACACTTTGTGTTGTGCTCCCCAGCCTGCGCCTTGGGTGAATTTTCACATGTCGACACTTTGTGTTGTGCGCCCCAGACCTATGCCCTTGGGCACAAATTTTCACATGTCGACACTTTGTGTTGTGTGCCCCACCCTGCGCCTTGGGTATGAATTTTCACATGTCGACACTTTGTGTTGTGCCTGACCTGCGCTTGGGGTGAATTTTCACATGTCAACACTTTGTGTTGTGCGCCCCCAGCCTACACCTTGGGCATGAATTTTCACATGTCGACACTTTGTGTTGTGTGCACCCACCTGCGCTTGGGCATGAATTTTACATGTGTCGACACTTTGTGTCATGTGCCCCATTTGACTGCGCCTTGCGTGTGAATTTTTACATGTCGACACTTTTTTTTGTGCCCCACCTGTGCCTTGGGCGTGAATTTTTACATGTCGACACTTTGTGTCAGGCCCCCACCTATGCCTTGGGCATGAATTTTTGCATGTCGACACTTTGTGTTGTGCCCCCAGCCTACGCTGGCCTTGGGCGTAAATTTTCACATGTTGAACACTTTGTGTTGTGTGCCCCTTCCGCGCCTTGGGCACAAATTTTCACATGTCGACACTTTGTGTTTGTGCCCCAAAGCATGCCTCTTTGCATGCATAAATTTTCACATGTCGACACTTTGTGTTGTGCGCACCCAGCCTACGCCTTGGGTGTGAATTTTGCATGTCGACACTTTTGTGTTGTGCATCCCATTCTGCTGCCTTGGGTGTGAATTTTCACATGTCGACACTTTGTGTTGTGCAGGCCCTGAGCCCTCGCCTTGGTGCAAATTTTCACATGTCGACACTTTTGTGTTGTGCGCCCCCACCCTGCGCTGCCTTGGGTGTGAATTTTCGCATGTCGACACTTTGTGTTGTGCACCCCATGCCTGCGTGCCTTGGGTGCATGAATTTTCACATGTCGACACTTTTGTTGTGTGCCCTACCACTACCTTGGGTGTGAATTTTCACATGTCGACACTTTGTGTTGTGCACACCCCTGACCTACGCCTTGGGCATAAATTTTCACATGTCGACACTTTGTGTTGTGTGCCCCTAAGCCTCGCGCCTTGGGGCATAAATTTTCAATGTCGACACTTTTTGTGTGTGTGCCCCCCACCTACGCCTTGGGAATGTATTTTTGCATGTGTCGACACTTTGTGTTGTGCGCCCCCCTGACTGTGCCTTGGGCAAGAATTTTTCGCATGTCGACACTTTGTGTTTGCGCCTGCACCACTGCGCCTGGGGTGCAAATTTTTCACATGTCGACACTTTGTGTGTGCCCCCCCCTCCACTACGCCTTGGGTGGAAATTTTGACATGTCGACACTTTGTGTTGTTTGCCCCATCACGTGCGCCTTGGGACAAATTTTTTCGCATGTTGACACTTTGTGTGTGTGCCCCCTTGCACCATGGGCGCAAATTTTCACATGTCGACACTTTGTGTTGTGCGCCCCAACTGCTGCCTTGGGCATGAATTTTTACATGTCGACACTTTGTTTTGTTATGCGCCCCTAACCGCGCCTGGGGGCAAATTTTTGCATGTCGACACTTTGTGTTGTGTGCCCCCAACCTGCGCCTTGGGCATGAATTTTCACATGTCGACACTTTGTGTTGTGCACCCCACCGCGCCTTGGGGTGAAAATTTCACATGTCAACACTTTGTGTGTGTTGCCCCCATGTGCACCTTGAGTGCAAATTTTCACATGTTGACACTTTGTGTTGTGCGCCCCAACACTATGCCTTGGGCACAAATTTTCGCATGTCGACACTTTGTGTTGTGCCCCTGACTGAGCCTTGGGTGTGTATTTTCACATGTTCGACACTTTTTGTTGTGCACCCCCTGCACTGTGCCTTGGGCATGAATTTTCACATGTCGACACTTTGTGTTGTGCACCCCCATCCTGCGCCTTGGTGTAAATTTTCACATGTCGACACTTTGTGTTATGTGCCCCCAGACTGCGCCTTGGGCATGAATTTTCACATGTCGACACTTTGTGTTATGCGCCTCTAGCCTGTGCCTTGGGTGTGAATTTTTGGATGTCGACACTTTGTGTTGTGCTCCCCAACCTACGCCTTGTGCGTGTGAATTTTTGCATGTCGACACTTTGTGTTGTTGCGCCCCACCACCTACACCTTGGGCGTGAACTTTGTGTGTGCCCCCCTAGTGCGCCTTGGGTTTGAATTTTCACATGTCGACACTTTGCATCGACACTTTGTGCCCCTACCGCGCTTGGGTGCAAATTTTTTAATGTTGACACTTTGTGTTGTGCGCCCCCAGCCTATGCATTGGGTGAGAATTTTCGCATGTCGACACTTTGTGTTATGCACCCGAGCTTATGCCTTGTGGAGTGAATTTTTACATGTCGACGCTTTGTGTTGTGCACCCCCATCATGCACCTTGGGCACGAATTTTCACATGTTGACACTTTTGTGTTGTGTGCCCCACCTTTGCCTTGGGCACAAATTTTCACATGTCGACACTTTGTGTTGTGCACCTAGCCTATGCCTTGGGGTGCAAATTTTTTCATGTCGACACTTTGTGTTATGGTCCCCACATTGCACCTTGGGCACATATTTTCACATGTCGACACTTTGTGTTGTGTGGACCCAACTCATGCCTGGGTGTGAATTTTCACATGTCAAAACTTTTTGTGTGTGCGCTCCAACCTCCTGCGCCTGGGTGTAAATTTTCACATGTCGACACTTTGTGTTGTGTGCCCTCACCTGCGCCATAGGTGAAATTTTTGCATGTCGACACTTTATTTTTATGCGCCCCGAGCCTACACCTTGGGCACAAATTTTTTACATGTCGACACTTTGTGTTTGTGCCCCACACCTGCTCCTTGGGTGTAAATTTTTCATGTCGACACTTTGTGTTGTGTGCCCCATCCATGCCTGACTTGGGTTCAAATTTTTTATGTGGACACTTTGTGTTGTGCGCCCACTGACCTACCCCTTAGGTGTGAATTTTCACATGTTGACACTTTGTGTGTTGTGCCCCACCGCGCCTGGGTGAGAATTTTCACATGTCGACACTTTGTGTTGTGTGCCCCACCTGTGCCTTGGGGCATGAATTTTTCACATGTCGACACTTTGTGTTGTGCTGCCCTCAAGACTGCGCCTTTGCGTGTAAATTTTTACATGTCGACACTTTGTGTTGTGTACCCCAAACCCTGTGCCTGGGCAGAAAATTTTCACATGTCGACACTTTTGTGTGTGCGCCCTTGAACCTTTGCCTTGGGTGCAAATTTTTACATGTCGACACTTTGTGTGTGTGCCCCCATCCTGCGCCTTGGGCATAAATTTTCGCATGTCGACACTTTGTGTTATGCGCCCCCTCACCTGCGCCTTGGGCTCATATTTTCACATGTCGACACTTTTTTGTTGTGCACCCCAGAAGCTTTGCCTTGGGCATGAATTTTTACATGTCGACACTTTAGTGTTATGCGCCCCAATCCCGTGCCTTGGGAACAATTTTTGCATGTCGACACTTTGTTGTGTGCCCCAAGCCTATGCCTTGGGGTGAATTTTCTCATGTCGACACTTTGTGTTGTGTGCTCCCTAACTGCGCCTTGGGCATAAATTATCGCATGTTGACACTTTGTGTTGTGCGTGCCCAACTTGCACCATGGGCATAAATTTTCACATGTCGACACTTTGTGTTGTGCCCCCCCTGCGCTTTGGGCATAAATTTTTTGCATGTCGACACTTTTTTTGTGTGCCCCCATCCCGTGACTTGGTGCAAATTTTTACATGTCGAGACTTTGTGTAGTGCGCCCCACCTGCGCCTGGGCTTAAATTTTTGCATGTCGACACTTTGTGTTATGCAGCCCCATCCTGCGCCTGGGGTGTGTATTTTCACATGTCGACACTTTGTGTTATGCGGCTCCAGCCTGTACCTTGGGTGTGAATTTTCACATGTCAACACTTTGTTTGTGTGCCCCCTGACCTGCACCTCGGGTGTGAATTTTCACATGTCGACACTTTGTTTTGTGCATCCCAACCTATGCCTTGGGAGATAATTTTCACATGTCGACACTTTGTGTTCTGCGCCCTACCGCACTGCCTTGGGCAAAAATTTTGCATGTCGAACTTTGTGTTGTGCCCCACCTGCGCCTTGGGCATGAATTTTCACATGTCGACACTTTGTGTGTTGCCCGCGCCCCAACCTGTGCCTTGGGCACATGTTTTGTTGTGCGCCTGACCCTACGCCTTGGGTGTGAATTTTCACATGTTGACACTTTGTGTTGTTGTTGCCCCCGACCTGCGCCTTAGGGCATGAATTTTCACATGTCGACACTTTGTGTTGTGCGCCCCTAACTCATGCCTTGGGCATGAATTTTTACATGTCGACACTTTGTGTTGTGCTCCCTAGCCTGCGCCTTGCGTGTGAATTTTTGCATGTCGACACTTTGTGTTATGCGCCCCACTGCTGCCTTGGGTGTGAATTTTCACATGTCGACACTTTGTGTTAAAGTTCCTCCACCTGCGCCTTGGGTGCAAATTTTCAAATGTCGACACTTTGTGTTGTGCGCCCCTAACTTTGTGCATTGGGGAGAATTTTCACATGTCGACACTTTGTGTTGTGTGCCCCCGAGCTATTATGCCTTGGGAGTGAATGTTTTCATGTCGACGCTTTGTGTTATGCGCCCCCAACCTGTGCCTTGGACGTGAATTTTCACATGTTGACACTTTGTGTTGTGTGCCCCAACTTGCCTTGGGCATGAATTTTCACATGTCGAAACTTTGTGTTGTGCGCCTCCAGCCTCTTGTGCCTTGGGTGCAAATTTTCACATTTCGACACTTTGTGTTGTGTTCCCCCGGCCTACGCCTTGGGCCCGTGTTTTCACATGTCGACACTTTGTGTTGTGCAGCCCCAGCCTGACAATGCCTTGGGCACAAATTTTCACATGTTGACACTTTGTGTTGTATGCCCTCAGCCTGCACCTCAGGTGCAAATTTTTGCATGTCGCCACTTTGTGTTGTGCGCCCCCAGCCTATGCCTTAGGCATGAGAATTTTCGCATGTCGACACTTTGTGTTATGCACCCCGAGCACTGCACCTTGGGCAAATTTTTCACATGTCGACACTTTGTGTTGTACACCCCCAACTAATGCCTTGGGCATGAATTTTCACATGTCGACACTTTGTGTTGTGCACCCCATCCTGCACCTTGGGCGAAATTTTCACATGTGTGACACTTTGTGTTGTGCAGGCCCCACCCCTGCGCCTTAGGTGTGAATTTTCACATGTTGACACTTTGTTTTTGTGTTGTGCACCCCCAGCCTGCGCCTTGGGTGAAAATTTTTGCATGTCGACACTTTGTGTTGTGTGTGCCTCGCTGCGCCTTGGGCATGAATTTTTACATGTTGACACTTTGTGTTGCACCCTATCTAGCATGCGCCTTGCATGTGAATTTTTACATGTCGACACTTTGTGTGTGTGCCCCAAGCCTACGCCTTGGGTAGGAATTTTTTACATGTCGACACTTTGTGTTGTGTGCCCCCAACCTTGCACATGAATTTTTGGCACATGAATTTTTACATGTCGACACTTTGTGTTGTGCGCCCCGACCTGTGCCTTGGGCACAAATTTTCACATGTCGACACTTTGTGTTGTGCGCCCCCAACCTACGCCTTGGGTGAATTTTTGCATGTCGACACTTTGTGTTGTGCACCCCCAGCCTGTGCCTTGGGCATGAATTTTCGCATGTCGACACTTTGTGTTGTGCGCCCCTCACCTTGCCATGGGCATAAATTTTCACATGTCGACACTTTGTGTTGTGCCCTTCAGACACATTTTGCGCCTTGGGCACGAATTTTCACATGTCGACACTTTGTGTTGTGTGCCCCATCGCCTTGACATGAATTTTTGGGCATGTCGACACTTTGTGTTGTGAGGCCCTGACCTATGCGCCTTGGGCATGAATTTTCACATGTCGACACTTTGTGTTGTGTGCCCCACCTGCGCCTCGGGTGTGAATTTTCACATGTCGACACTTTGTTTTGTGCCCCCAGCACTGTGCCTTGGGAGATAATTTTCACATGTCGACACTTTGTGTTGTGCACCCCCAGCATGCACCTTGGGCACAAATTTTTGCATGTCGAAACTTAGTGTTGTGTGCCCCCAGCCTACACCTTGGGTACAAATTTTTGCATGTCGACACTTAGTGTTGTGCGCCCGCAGCCTATGCCTTGGGCGTGAATTTTCTCATGTCGACACTTTGTGTTGTGTGCCCCCATCTGCACCTTGGGCATAAATTTTGGCATGTTGACACTTTGTGTTGTGTGCCCTACATGCACAATGGGCGTAAATTTTCACATGTCGACACTTTTGTGTGTGTGTGCCCCAGACTGCGCCTTAGGGGGAAATTTTTCACATGTCGACACTTTGTGTTGTGTGCCCCCATCCTGTGACTTGGGCACAAATTTTTCACATGTCGACACTTTGTGTTGTGTGCCCCACTCTTATGCCTTATGGGCAAATTTTCACATGTCGACACTTTGTGTTATGCACCCCCCACTGCGCCTGGGTGAAATTTTCACACGTCGACACTTTGTGTTGTGGGGCCCCAACCTATACCTTGGGTGTGAATTTTCACATGTCGACACTTTGTGTTTGTGCGCCCCTGCACTGCACCTCGGGTGTGAATTTTCACATGTCGACACTTTGTTTTGTGTGACCCACCTGCATCTTGGGAGATAATTTTTACATGTCGACACTTTGTGTTTGCGCCCCCAGCTTGCGCACCTTGGGCACAAATTTTCACATGTCGACACTTTGTGTTGTGCTCCCCATCCCGCACCTTGGGCATGAATTTTCGCATGTCGACACTTTGTGTTGTGCACCCAAACCTGTGCCTTGGGTGAATTTTCACACATGTGGTCCATTTTTTTGTTTGCCCCTGATCCTGCACCTTGGGTGTGAATTTTCACATGTTGACACTTTGTGTTGTTGCACCCCAACTCTGCGCTTAGGCGTGAATTTTCACATATCGACACTTTGTGTTGTGTGCCTCTATCCTGTGCCTTGGGCATGAATTTTTACATGTTTACACTTTGTGTTGTGCTCACCAACCTGCGCCTTGGGCATGTGAATTTTGCATGTCGACACTTTGTGTTGTGCGCCCCATCCTGCGCCTTGGGTGTGAATTTTACATGTTGAAATTTTTGTGTTGTGCACCCCTGACCTACATCTTTGGCACAAATTTTCCCATGTCGACACTTTTTGTTGTGCCCCCTATGCCTTGGGCATAAATTTTCACATGTCGACACTATGTTGTGCGCCCCCTTCTTGTGCCTTGGTTATGAATTTTTGCATGTAAACACTTTGTGTTGTGTGCCCCACTGTAACCTTGGGCACAAATTTTAGCATGTGGTCACTTTGTGTTGTGTGCCCCTGACTGCGCCTTGGGTGGGAATTTATGCATGTCAACACTTTGTGTTTTGCGTCCTCTGCCTGTGCATTAGGTGTGAATTTTCACATGTCGACACTTTGTGTTGTGTGCCCCCAGCCTGCGCCTTGGGCACAAATTTTCACATGTTGACACTTTGTGTTGTGTGCCCCCATTCTATGCCTTGGGTGGAAATTTTCAGCATGTCGACACTTTGTGTTGTGCCCTGACCCTACGCCTTGGGTGCGTATTTTCTCATGTCGTCACTTTTGTGTTGTGCCCCCTTGCCTATGCCTTGAGTGTGAATTTTTACATGTCGACACTTTGTTTTGTGCACCCTCAACCTATGCCTTGTTCACAAATTTTCACATGTCGACACTTTGTGTTGTGCACTGTTGTTGGGCAAATTGCAGAACCCCACGGATGTTGATCGATTTTAGTTTGATCATACTAGCATGTGCGCCCAGTGTGATTGCACAACATTGAATCCTCTTGTGTTGTGTGGGACATGCAAAATGGAAGAGAAATCTCCATGTTAGACACTTTTGGTTCCTCAACTCCCGATCAGCGATTTTACTTGCACAATTTTAGAGGTTTAAACTCCTAAATCTACTCTAAATTTCAAAGGGACAAGGATAGAAAATGAAAAAGAAAGAACTAAAACTAATGCTAATAGGTGATGCACCAAAGGAGTGGTGAGCATTTTTACTTCTACAAATTGACACGATTCATAAAATGCAACAAAAACAACATGCACAAACTGAATTTTGTAATGAAGTGTTAGAAATTAGGCAAACAACACAGCCTTCGAGAGGATAAAAACTAATCAAAGGGCTTTGTATTGTTATTTTAACATCAAAATCACTTGCATTCAAACACTGAAAGGCAAAAATAAAGTTCTAGTTTCTAGAAAAGTTCTGTTATTCCACTAAATCACTTCCAAGGTGAAAAGGGATCTTGCCATACAAAAAAATGTTCAACCCTTTGAAAAATGAGCCAAATCTAGCATTCGACAAACTTTGTGTGCAAGAAAGCGAGCCAAGAGAGAAAAGCATGTGGAAAACATGGAAGGGATTCAACCATTGACCAAAATGCCATCAAAACAACATGGGTGACCTGACCAGAGCCATTCAGGGCTGATTTTTTTAACCATGTTTGGGAGAGAATGCGAGCCATTCTTCATTAAAATTGGTGGTTGAAGCGTCATTTTTTGTGTTGACCATGTGCTAGAAGTGTTTTTGATTTTCTCTCTCCAAAATCCACCAAAATGCAAAATTGACCCTTGGAATCTTGTAGATAATTTCACCATTTCCATTGATATAAAGAACGCAAAAACCAAGCTCTGGATCGAAAGATATGGCGATTTGAAGTTTTAGGGCAAAAAAGGACAAATCGGGTCGCTTTGATATTTTGGCATTTGGACACGTGGCGTGTTGTGACTGATTTGGTGTGGTCTTCTAGGGAAAATTTCCCACAAAAACTTGTGTTGAGCCATAACTTGAAAAATACATGAGTTAGGAGGAAAACTTTTTTCATGGAAAGCTAAGAAAGAGCTCTATCAATGGTGCCTTGGGCATGAATGTTTTGAGTCGAAAAGCAAAATTTTGTTGAGGCACAAGAGACGGAAGAATGAGAGGAGTTAGCCACAAAATGAGTTGGGGGAACATTTTGGATAACAATTTTTGTGACATGTTGAGGGGTCATCTGTGTTTGGATGAAGTTACCAGTTTCTGAAGCATTTTGGGCATGGAGTCATGAGTTGTAGCCTACAAACTGATCGAACTTTGAAAACCTCCTCTCCGAGCCACTTGAAACAAGTCGAAAACCTGCACCTTTTTATTGTAGAAAAACCAGCAATACAAAAACTATTAAAACTAAAGGGTCATACATGCTCCAAAATGGAACATGTAGAGTTGCACAAGAACTTATTTTTGAAAGCAAAACTACCTATCCTACTCTTTGGAAGCAAAAGTGGGCTAAACAAACCTTAAATGGTTGTGCAAAATAGCTAGCTTTCTTCAAAATTGGTCCCCATGTAAACATGTGTTGCAAATCAGATGACACCCTTTGGATGTTGATCATTTCTAGTTTGATCATACTAGCATCCAGTGTGATTGCACAACATTGAAACCTCTTCCAAGTGTGGGACTTGTAAAATGGAAGAGGAATCTCTAGATTAGAGGTTGGTTCCTCAACTCCTCTGATCAGCTATTTTACTTGCACAATTGTAGAGGTTTAAACTCCTAAATCTACTCTAAATTCCAAAGGGACAAGGATAGAAAATGCAAAAAGAAAGAACTAAAACTAATGCTAATAGGTGATGCACCAAAGGAGTGGTGAGCATTTTTTACTTCTGCAAATTGACACAGTTCATAAAATGCAACAAAAACAACATGCACAAATTGATAGCTGTAATGAAGTGTTAGAAATTAGGCAAACAACACCATTGAGAGGATAAAAACTAATCATGAGGGCTGTATTGTTATTTTAACATCAAAATCACTTGCATTCAAACACACTGAAAGGCAAAAAATACGAGTTGTAGTTTCTAGAAAGGTTTTATTCCACTAAATCACTTCCAAGGTGAAAAAGGAGCTTTCCATACACAAAAATGTTCAACCCTTTGAAAAATGAGCCAAATTGGCTTTTACGGTGCTGAGGGACGAGCCCAGGAGAGAAACACGTGGGAAAACATGGAAGGGATTCAACCATTGACCAAAATGCCATCAAAAAGCATGGGTGACTGTGAAAGACCCATTCCCGACATTTTTAACCATCTTTGGGAGAGAATGCGAGCCATTCTTCATTAAAATCGGTGGTTGAAACATCATTTATGTTCATGACCACGTGCCAGAAGCATTTTTTGATTTTCTCTCTCAAACTCCACCAAAATGCAAAATTGACCTTGGAATCTTGTAGATAATTTCACCATCTTTCCATTGATATAAAGAACGTGAAAAACTGAGCTCTGGATCGAAAGATATGGTGATTTGAAGTTTTAGGGCAAAACAGGGCCAAATCGGGTCGCTTTGATATTTTTGGCTTGGACACGTGGCGAGTTACGATTGGTGCATGGGCCTTCTTTTAGGGAAAATTTCCCACAAAAACTCCACCGAGCCATAACTTGAAAAATACATGAGTTAGGAGGAAAACTTTACCTTTCTGGAAAGCTAAGAAAGAGCTCTATCCAATGGTGCCATTTCAGAAGGTTTTGAGTGCCTGAAAAGCAAAATTTTGTGGTGAGGCACAAGAGAGGGAAGAATGAGAGGAGTTAGCCACAAAATGATAGGGGGCACATTTTGGATAACAATTTTGGTGACTCGGAGGGTCATCACTCTTTGGATGAAGTTACTAGTTTCTGAAGCATCCATTGGGCATGGAGTCATGAGTTGTAGCACTGAAACTGATCGAACTTTGAAAACCTCCTCTCTGAGCCACTTGAAACCCTTTGAAATGGACAAAATGTGCAAGAGCAAAACCAGCACCACAAAAACTATGTACAAAACTAAAGGGTCATACATGCTCCAAAATGGAACATGCGAGTGTGCACAAGCACTTCTTTTACTTGAAAGCAAAACTACCTATCCTACTCTAACTGGAAGCAAAAGTGGGCTAAACAAACCCTGCAACTGGTTGTGCAAAATAGCTTCCTTTCTTCAAAATTGGCAACCATGCAACTGATTTGGCATTGAACATGGCTGATTGGATGAATGGAAAATCAACAAGAAGCTGGTCTTCCACCCAAATCATCAAGGTATCAGGTGAAGGAAAATTCAATACCTCTTTTAGTTGTTCTGCATTTGGATTGGAGAGGTATGACAGCTGATCCTTGGTTCTTTGTAGCTCATCCTCATGCTTAGGAGCAAGCATGACTGATTGTGACTTCTCCTTTGGTTCCAATGAAGCCAGATACCTGATTGGGCAAGGTATGGTCCTTTGAGTATACCCATTGCCCTGATTTTCAACTCCAAAAATGGAGTCTTCTTGTAGACCTTCTTGGGTGGGTGATGTGGAAGCAATGGTAGGACTTTTCTGCCCTTTCTCTTCCTCCAATGAAGAACATGAAAGATTAAAATCTTCCAATCTTGGTTCCGAAAAGAGCTCTTTATAAGATGAGGGCTGCTGCAAATGAATGCTCTCCTTCATGACAGCAAGGCTCAAGTATTTGGGCCGTGGAAGTTGAAAGAGGGAATGGTGGAAACTCAACCGGTTCTTCTTCATCAAAACAGTCCTCCAAATCTGACAGATACACTACCTCATGGTTGTCCTGATGCAAATGCTCAACTTCCTCCATAGTGTCCTCTTGATCTGTAACTTGATCATCATGGTTTCTTTCATCCTCCAACATTGAGTTTGAAAGATCAAACTTTTCTTCAGCACTAGAACACGAGAGGGATGAAGTAGAAAGAAGAACTAAAGGTTCTCCTGTAGCCTACCTTGTGTTCAAAGCCCTTGGATCTGCAATTTTCTCCTCCACAACTAGAATGTGCTCCTCTTCTTTTGGATTTGGAGCAGCTTCTCCCTCTTCTACTACTTGAAGACAATCTTGTTCTTGATAGAACTCTTCCTCTAGCACGAAGTTCGTTAAGTCAAACTCTTCGATCTGCTGCTCTAGAGGACAAGTTGGGACTGTAGGATCTTCTTCAGAGCTTTCTTCCTCCATGGCTGATTGTGTAACTTGAATTGAATCAGCATTCTCTTCAAATAGAATGCTAACATGGACACTACTTTTGAAAAGCTTGATTGCTGATCTGCTTCTTCTTTTTGCTCTTCTCTTCTCTGCAAATTCAGTCCTAACCACCACTTGTTTTCCAACTCCAACCTTTCTAAAGGCTTAACCATCAAGGGATCTTTTCATCCCAAATTTAAGAGCCCAACTCTTGAGACTTTGAATTTCTTCATCCTTGTTTGGCTCTTTTTTTCTTTTGTTTTCCTTGATTGGCATTGATTTTTATCCTCCCAACATGGATTTGGGAATGCAAGAGGAGAAGTGGATTGTAACTCAATTGATTTTGCAATTTTTGTGGTGGTGGAGGAGGTAGGAACTCTTGTTTCTTTGGAGGGAATGGCTGTTTGGAAGGGAAAAGGAAGGAAAGGGGAAAAAGAATTGAGATGGGGTGGAAGACTAGGGAATGGAGAAATGGATTCAACACTTGGGGCACATTAGATGGAGAGTTTAAAACTTGAAATTCAAATGAGATAAACAGATTGAGTAAGGGGAGAGAAAAGGCATGAGATGGTGTAGAACTTACCCATTGACAAGGTTGTTGAATACTCCTCTCATAGGCCTTTATTCCTTCAGTCCACTTTGCAAGCAATGGTAGTGTTGTAATCATGAAGTCTAGCTTCTCTTGAGGGCTGTAATGCCTTGGAAAAGGTCCCACCCATGGACAAGGTGCTCTACAACCAATTCTAAATGCTTTCATTTGTGCTTGAGCCCTAGATTGCACCATGTTTACCTCCATCTTTTGGATTTGTTCAGCAGATCTGCATTTTCTTCTGATTGTTGCCCTCACAACCAGCATACCCTTGTGCTTGACATGCTTCATATCCAAACTGACTTTGGCACTGCTGCTCATATGGGTAGACATGCTGATTTTGAATTTGATCAAAATGCTGATTTGGAGGATTTGTAAAACATGTTGGAGGTGTGATATACTACTGTTGTAAATGTGAATTCCATGATGGAAATGAAGTCATGATTGCACAACTTCATGGAATGGAAAAGAATGAAAATGATGGAAAGAAGAATGGATGGAAATGAATGGAAAACATGTCTGCAACTTAGAGAATGAGTTGTTTACCAGATGGAGTCGCCAGATGTGCTTTTGAAAGTGCCTCCAAAAGGCTGGATCTTTAACAGGAACACACCAACCTATCAAAGATAAAGTGGAAGACCTCTAAGGTCCCACCGGGCATGCCAAAACTGTTGTTGCAAATCAGCAGCACCCCCTGGATGTTGATCAGATTTCTAGTTTGATCATACTAGCATCCAGTGTGATTGCACAACATTGAATCCTCTTCCCAAGTGTGGGACTTGCAAAAATGGAAGAGAAATCTCCAGATTAGAGGCTGGTTCCTCAACTCCTCTGATCAGCTATTTTACTTGCACAATTGCAGAGGTTTAAACTCCTAAATCTACTCTAAATTTCAAAGGGACAAGGATAGAAAATGCAAAAAGAAAGAACTAAAACTAATGCTAATAGGTGATGCACCAAAGGAGTGGTGAGCATTTTTTACTTCTGCAAATTGACACAGTTCATAAAATGCAACAAAAACAACATGCACAAAGCTGATAATTTGTAATGAAGTGTTAGAAATTAGGCAAACAACACATGAAGAGGATAAAAACTAATCACGGGGCTGTATTGTTATTTTAACATCAAAATCACTTGCATTAAACACACGAAAGGCAAAAATAAAGTTCTAGTTTTAGAAAAGGTCATTTATTCCACTAAATCACTTCCAAGGTGAAAAAGGGAGCTTCCATACACAAAAAATGTTCAACCCTTTGAAAAATGAGCCAAATCTAGCTTTTACGGTGCAAACCCGAGCCCGAGGAGAGAGAAAACATGGGAAAACATGGAAGGGATTCAACCATTGACCAAAATGCCATCAAACAAGCATGGGTGACTAATGGAGACCCATTCCACGACATTTTTAACCATCTTTGGGAGAGAATGCGAGCCATTCTTCATTAAAATCGGTGGTTGAAACGTCATTTCTATTCATGACCACGTGCCAGAAGTGTTTTTGATTTTCTCTCTCCAAACTCCACCAAAATGCAAAATTGACCATGGAATCTTGTAGATAATTTCACCATCTTTCCATTGATATAAAGAACGTGAAAAATTGAGCTCTGGATCGAAAGATATGGCGATTTGAAGTTTTAGGGAAAAACAGGGCCAAATCGGGTCGCTTTGATATTTTTGGCCTGGACACGTGGCGAGTTCTGATTGGCTGCGGGCCTTCTAGGGGAAAATTTCCCACAAAAACTCCACCGAGCCATAACTTGAAAAATACATGAGTTAGGAGGAAAACTTTACCTTTCTGGAAAGCTAAGAAAGAGCTCTATCCAATGGTGCCATTTCCAGAAGGTTTTGAGTGCACGAAAAGAAAAATTTTTGACTGAGGCACAAGAGAGGAAGAATGAGAGGAGTTAGCCACAAAATGAGCGGGGGCACATTTTGGATAACAATTTTGGTGACTCGGAGAGGGTCATCTCGACACCTTGGATGAAGTTACCGGTTACTGAAGCATCCATTGGGCATGGAGTCATGAGTTGTAGCCCTAAACTGATCGAACTTTGAAAACCTCCTCTACGAGCCACTTGGAAACCCACTTTGAAATGGGTGCAAGAGCAAAACCAGCACCACAAAAACTATGTACAAAACTAAAGGGTCATACATGCTCCAAAATGGAACATGCGAGAGTGTGCACAAGCACTTCTTTTCTTTGAAAGCAAAACTACTACTATCCTACTCTAAGCTGGAAGCAAAAGTGGGCTAAACAAACCTTGATTTGGTTGTGCAAAATAGCTTCCTTTCTTCAAAATTGGCAACCATGCAACTAATTTGGCATTGAACATGGCTGATTGGATGAATGGAAAATCAACAAGAAGCTGGTCTTCCACCCAAATCATCAAGGTATCGGTGAAGGCAAATTCAATACCTCTTTTAGTTGTTACGCATTTGGATTGGAGAGGTATGAAAGTTGATCCTTGGTTCTTTGTAGCTCATCCTCATGCTTAGGAGCAAGCATGACTGATTGTGACTTCTCCTTTGGTTCCAATGAAGCCGGATACCTGATTGGGCAAGGTATGGTCCTTTGAGTATACCCATTGCCCGATTTTCAACTCCAAAAATGGAGTCTTCTTGTAGACCTTCTTGGGTGGGTGATGTGGAAGCAATGGTAGGACTTTTTTGCCCTTTCTCTTCCTCAATGAAGAACATGAAAGATTAAAATCTTCAATCTTGGTTCCAAAGAGCTGCTTTATAAGATGCGAGGAGCTGCTGCAAATGAATGCTCTCCTTCATGTGACGAGGCTCAAGTATTTGGGGCGTGGAAGATGAAAGAGAGAATGGTGGAAACTCAACACGGTTCTTCTTCATCAAAAGCAGTCCTCCAAATCTAATAGATACACTACCTCATGGTTGTCTGATGCAAATGCTCAACTTCCTCCATAGTGTCCTCTTGATCTGTAACTTGATCATCATGGTTTCTTTCATCCTCCAACATTGAGTTTGAAAGATCAAACTTTTCTTCAGCACTAGAACATGAGAGGGATGAAGTAGAAAGAAGAACTGAAGGTTCTCCTATAGCCTGCCTTGTGTTCAAAGCCCTTGGATCTGCAATTTTCTCCTCCACAACTAGAATGTGCTCCTCTTCTTTTGGATTTGGAGCAGCTTCTCCCTCTTCTACTACTTGAAGACAATCTTGTTCTTGATAGAACTCTTCCTCTAGCATGAAGTTCGTTAAGTCAAACTCTTCGATCTCGTTGCTCTAGAGGACAAGTTGGGACTGTAGGATCTTCTTCAGAGCTTTCTTCCTCCATGGCTGATTGTGCAACTTGAATTGAATCAGCATTCTCTTCAAATAGAATGCTAACATGGAAACTACTTTCTGAGAAAACTGATTGCTGATCTGCTTCTTCTTTTTGCTCTTCTCTTCCTGCAGCAAATTCAGTCCTAACCACCACTTGTTTTCCAACTCCAACCTTTTCTAAAGGCTTAACCATCAAGGGGATCTTTTTCATCCCAAATTTAAGAGCCCAACTCTTCAGACTTTGAATTTCTTCATCCTTGTTTGGCTCTTCTTTCTGCTGTTGTTTTCCTTGATTGGCATTCTGATTTTTATCCTCCCAACATGGATTTGGGAATGCAAGAGGAGAAGTGGATTGTAACTCAATTGATTTTGCAATTTTTTGTGGTGGTGGAGGAGGTAGGAACTCTTGTTTCTTTGGAGGGAATGGCTGTTTGGAGGGAAGGAAAAGGAAGGAAGAAGAATTGAGATGGGGTGGAAGACTAGGGAATGGAAATGGATTCAACACTTGGGACAGCAGTAGATGGAGAGTTTAAAACTTGAAACTTTTTGAGATAAAACAGATTGGTAAGAGGGAGAGAAAAGGCATGAGATGGTGTGCTTACCCATTGACAAGGTTGTTGAATACTCCTCTCATACACCTTTATTCCTTGAGTCCACTTTGCAAGCAATGGTAGTGTTGTAATCATGAAGTCTAGCTTCTCTTGAGGGCTGTAATGCCTTGGAAAAGGTCCCACCCATGGACAAGGTGCTCTCTGACCGATTCTAAATGCTTTCATTTGTGCTTGAGCCCTGATTGCACCATGTTTACCTCCATCTTTTGGATTTGTTCAAGCAGATCTACATTTTCTTCTTGATTTGCCCTCTGACCAGCATACCCTTGTGCTTGACATGCTTCATATCCAAACTGACTTTTGCACTGCTCATATGGGTAGACATGCTGATTTTGAATTTGATCAAAATGCTGATTTGGAGGATTTGTAAAACATGTTGGAGGTGTGATATCTTTGCTGTTGTAAATGTGAATTCCATGATGGAAATGAAGTCATGATTGCACAACTTCATGGAATGGAAAAGAATGAAAATGATGGAAAGAAGAATGGATGGAAATGAATGGAAAAGCAGTGCTGACTTAGAGAATGAGTTGTTTACGGATGGAGTCGCGGATGTGCTTTTGAAAGTGCCTCCAAAAGGTTGAATCTTTAAACTTTGGGAACACACCAACCTATCAAAGATAAAGTGGAAGACCTCTAAGGTCCCCAGGGCGTGCCAAAAGCTGTTGTTGTTGCAAATCAGCAGCACCCCCTGGATGTTGATCAGATTTCTAGTTTGATCATTCTAGCATCCAGTGTGATTGCACAACATTGAATCCTCTTCCCAAGTGTGGGACTTGCAAAAATGGAAGAGAAATCTCAGATTAGAATTTGGTTCCTCAACTCCTCGATCAACTATTTTACTTGCACAATTGCGAGAGGTTTAAACTCCTAAATCTACTCTAAATTCCAAAGGGACAAGGATAGAAAATGCAAAAAGAAAGAACTAAAACTAATGCTAATAGGTGATGCACCAAAGGAGTGGTGAGCATTTTTTACTTCTGCAAATTGACACAGTTCATAAAATGCAACAAAAACAACATGCACAAAGTGATAATTGTAATGAAGTGTTAGAAATTAGGCAAACAACACCAGTGAGAGGATAAAAACTAATCACGGGGCTGTATTGTTATTTTAACATCAAAATCACTTGCATTCAAACACACGAAAGGCAAAAATAGATTGCTGTTTTAGAAAAGGTCATTATTCCACTAAATCACTTCCAAGGTGAAAAAGGGCTTGCCATACACAAAAATGTTCAACCCTTTGAAAAATGAGCCAAATCTGGCTTTACGGTCTGAGGGCGAGCCGGGGAGAGAAACATGGGAAAACGTGGAAGGATTCAACCATTGACCAAAATGCCATCAAAACAAGCATGGGTGACACTTGACAGACCCATTCCTTGACATTTTTAACCATCTTTGGGAGAGAATGCGAGCCATTCTTCATTAAAATCGGTGGTTGAATGCGTCATTTTATTCATGACCCACGTGCCTTTAGAATTTTTGATTTTCTCTCTCCAAACTCCACCAAAATGCAAAAATTGACCCGGAATCTTGTAGATAATTTCACCAGACTTTCCATTGATATAAAAACGTGAAAAACCGAGCTCTGGATCGAAAGATATGGCGATTTGAAGTTTTAGGGAAAACTTTCGACCCAAATCGGGTCGCTTTGATATTTTTGGCTTTGGACACGTGGCGAATTTACGATTGGCTGCGGGCCTTCTAGGGAAAATTTCCCACAAAAAACTCCACCGAGCCATAACTTGAAAAATACATGAGTTAGGAGGAAAACTTTACCTTTTTGGAAAGCTGAGAAAGAGCTCTATCAATGGTGCCATTTTCGCATGTCGAAGGTTTTGAGTGCTGAAAAGCAAAATTTTGTGGTGAGGCACTGACTTTGGGAAATGAGAGGAGTTAGTGTGCCTACACCTGCGTTGGGCACATATTTTCGCATGTTGACACTTTGTGTTGTGTGCCCCACAATTTGTGCCTTGAAACGAATTTTTCATGTCGACACTTTGTGTTGTGCTGAACCAAACCTGTGCCTAAGGTGCAAATTTTGCATGTCGACACTTTGTGTTGTGTGCCCCACTGTGCCTTGGGAAAAAATTTTCGCATGTCGACACTTTGTGTGTTGTGCATGCCCTGCAACATTTTTTCAACTTGCACTTTGGGCAATTTTCACATGTCGACACTTTGTGTTGTGCAACGCCTGACTGCACCTTGGGCACAAATTTTCGCATCTCAAAACTTTGTGTTATGCACCCCAAGCCTACGCCTTGGGAATGAATTTTTCATGTCGACACTTTTTTATGTGCCCCTGACTTGCGCCTTGGGTGTAACTATTCACATGTCGAAATTTGTGTTGTGCACTGCACCCCACCTACGCCTTGGGTGAAAATTTTCACATGTGACACTTTGTGTTGTGTGCACCTCACTCGTGCTCCGTGCACTGAATTTTCACATGTTGACACTTTTGTTGTGTGCCCCATCCATGCGCCTACGCCTTGGGTGCATATTTTCACATGTCGAAACTTTGTGTTGTGCGCCCTGACTGTGCCTTTGGCATAAATTTTTGTATGTGGTCACTTTGTGTTGTGCGCCCCTAGCCCGCACCTTCGGTGTGATTTTTGTATGTTGACACTTTGTGTTGTGTGCCCTGACTGCGCGCCTTGGCGTGAATTTTTTTCATGTTGACACTTTGTGTTTGCGCCCCTTGACTACGCCTTGGGCGCATGAATTTTGCATGTCGACACTTTGTGTTGTGTTCCCCTGCCTGCGCCTTGGGTGTGAATTTTTGCATGTCGACACTTTGTGTTGTGCGCCCCTGACTTGCTCCTTGGGCATGAATTTTTACATGTCGACACTTTGTGTTACATGCCCCAGACTACGCATGGGCATGAATTTTCACATGTTGACACTTTGTGTTTGTGCGCCCCTGACCTATGCCTTGGGCATAAATTTTTGCATGTCGACACTTTGTGTTGTGTGCCCCACCTCGCTGCCTTGCAGGCTGAATTTTCACATGTCGACACTTTGTGTTCTGTGCTGCCTGCAACTACACCTTGGGCACAAATTTTTTATGTTGTCACACTTTTGTGTTGTGCCCCCACACTGCACCTTGGGCATGAATTTTCCATGTCGACACTTTGTGTTGTGCACCCCCTGCCCACGCCTTGGTGCATGAATTTTCAAATGTCGACACTTTTGTTGTGCGTCCCAAGCCTGTGCCTTGGGTGCAATTTTTCACATGTTGACACTTTGTGTTGTGCGCCCTGAGCTCGCCTTGGGTGCGTGAATTTTTGCATGTCGACACTTTTGTTGTGTGCCCACATCCTATCCCTTGGGTGTGAATTTTCGCATGTCGACACTTTGTGTTGTGCCCCCAACCTGCGCCTTGGGTGCAAATTTTCACATGTCGACACTTTGTGTTGTGTGCCCCACCTACAGCTTGTGCCTTGGGCATGAATTTTTGCATGTCGACACTTTGTGTTGTGCCCCCCGCCTGTGCCTTGGGCGTGAATTTTTGCATGTCGACACTTTGTGTTGTGCACCCCCAGCCTGCACCTTGGGCACAAATTTTCACATGTTGACACTTTGTGTTGTGCGCCCGTAGCCTATGCCTTGGGCATGAATTTTCACATGTCGACACTTTGTGTTGTGTGCCCCAACTTGTGCCTTTGGCACAAATTTTCACATGTCGACACTTTGTGTTGTGCCCCTTTGACCTAAGCCTTGGGTGTGAATTTTCACATGTCGACACTTTGTGTGTGCCCACTGACCTTACGCCATGGGCTCAAATTTTCACATGTCGACACTTTGTGTTTGTGCCCTTGCAAACTGCGCCTTGGGCACAAATTTTCGCATCTTGACACTTTTGTTATGTGCCCCAGCCTATGCCTTGGGCATGAATTTTTACATGTCGACAATTTGTGTTGTGCACCCCAACTGCGCCTTGGGCATGAATTTTTGCATGTCGACACTTTTGTTGTGTGCCCCCAACTTACGCCTTTGGTGTGAATTTTTGTATGTGGTCACTTTGTTGTGTGCCACCTAACTGCACCTTGGGTGTGAATTTTCACATGTTGACATTTTGTGTTGTGTGCCCCACCCTACGCCTTGGGTGAGAATTTTACATGTCGACACTTTGTGTTGTGCGCCCCAGCCTGCATGCCTTGGAAGTGAATTTTTACATGTCGACACTTTGTGTTGTGCTGCCCAGCCTGCACCTTGCATGTGAATTTTTACATGTCGACACTTTTTTGTGTGCCCCAACCTGTGCCTTGGGAATGAATTTTTACATGTCGACACTTTGTGTTGTGTGACCTGACCTTCACCTTGGGCATGAATTTTTACATGTCGACACTTTGTGTTGTGCGCCCCTGACTGCGCCTTGGGTGTAAATTTTCAAATGTCGACACTTTGTGTTATGCGCCCCCCACCCTGCGCCTTGGGCGCATATTTTCACATGTCGAAACTTTGTGTTATGCCCCAGTGCATGCCTTGGGGGCACTGAATTTTCACATGTCGACACTTAGTGTTGTGCACCCCCCCCACTGCACCTTGCGCACAAATTTTCACATGTCGACACTTATTATTGTGCTTCCCCTAGCCTACGCCTTGGGTGCATGAATTTTCACATGTCGACACTTTGTGTTGTGCAGGCCCCCACCTACATCTTTGGCACAAATTTTGTATGTGGTCACTTTGTGTTGTGTGCCCATACTCCGTGCCTTGGGTGTAATTTTTCACATTTGACACTTTGTGTTGTGCGCCCCCATCCTGCGCCTTGGCGTGAATTTTTGCATGTCGACACTTTGTGTTGTGCGCTCTAGCCTATGCGCTTGGGCAGTGAATTTTTCATGTCGACACTTTGTGTTGTTCTCTGACTGCGCCTTGCATGTGGAATTTTTACATGTCGACACTTTTTGTTGTTCGCCCCCATCCTGCTCCTTGAGTGTGAATTTTTACATTTCGACACTTTGTGTTACATGCCCCAACTCTACTCCTCGGGCATGAATTTTCACATGTCGACACTTTGTGTTGTGCACCCCCACACCTACGCTTGGGCGTAAATTTTTGCATGTCAACACTTTGTGTTGTGCGCCCTACCTGCGCCTTGGGCATGAATTTTCTCATGTCAACACATTGTGTTGTTTGCCCCCAACCTGCACCTTGGGCACAAATTTTCTCATGTTGTCACTTTGTGTTGTGCCCCCTCACTGCGCCTTGGGTGGGAATTTATGCATGTCGACACTTTTGTTGTCAGCCCCCTGCCTACACCTTGGGTGGGAATTTATGCATGTCGACACTTTGTGTTGTGCGCCCCCCTGTGTCTTGGGTGTGAATTTTCACATGTCGACACTTTTTGTTGTGCGCCCCCAGCCTATGCCTTGGGCACAAATTTTCACATGTTGACACTTTGTGTTGTGCACCCCAAGCCTGCACCTTTTGTGCGTATTTTGCATGTCATCACTTTTTGTTTGTGCACCCCGTAGCCTATGCCTTTGGTGTGAATTTTCACATCCGACACTTTGTGTTGTGCACCCCACTGCGCCTTGGGAAAAAACTTTAGCATGTCGACACTTTGTGTTGTGCCCTGACCAATGCCTTGGGCACAAATTTTGCATGTCGACACTTTGTGTTGTGCGCCCTGACCTGCGCCTTGGGCATAAATTTTTTCACATGTCATCACTTTGTGTTGTGCCCCATTCTGCGCCTTGGGAAAATGAATTTTTGCATGTTGACACTTTGTGTTGTGCGCCACCAGCCTGTGCCTTAGGCATGAATTTTCACATGTCGACACTTTGTGTTGTGTGCCCCAACCTGCGCCTTGGGCGAATTTTGCATGTCGACACTTTGTGTTGTGCACCCCCAACCTACGCCTTGGGCACAAATTTTTGCATGTCGACACTTTGTGTTGTGCGCCCCCTGCCTGCGCCTTGGGCACAAATTTTCGCATGTCGACACTTTGTGTTGTGCATGCCCAACTTGCACCATGGGCACAAATTTTCACATCTCGACACTTTGTGTTATACACCCCTGAAGCGTGCCTTGCGCCTTGGGGCATGAATTTTGCATGTTGACACTTTGTGTTGTGTGCCCCAAGCGTGCCTTGGGCATGAATTTTCACATGTCGACACTTTGTGTTGTGTTCCCCACCCTGCGCCTTGGGTGTGAATTTTCGCATGTCGACACTTTGTGTTTGTGCACCCCATCATGCACCTTGGGTGTGAATTTTCACATGTTGACACTTTGTGTTGTGCGCCCCACTTGCGCACTTGGGCCGAGAATTTTTGCATGTCAACACTTTGTGTTGTGCACCTCAAGCCTCATGCCTTGGGTGTGAATTTTTGCATGTCGACACTTTGTGTTGTGCTCCCTGACCTGCGCCTTGGGCATGTGAATTTTTGCATGTGGACACTTTGTGTTCTTTGCCACAAGCCTACACCTTAGGCATGAATTTTTACATGTCGACACTTTGTGTTGTGTGCCCCCAGCCTTCGCCTTGGGCATGAATTTTTACATGTCGACACTTTGTGTTGTGCACCCCTGACCTACGCCTTGGGCATAAATTTTTCATGTCGACACTTTGTGTTTGTGCCCCACTTGCACCTTTTGGTGCAATTTTCACATGTCGACACTTTGTGTTGTGCACCCCCAGGCTGTGCCTTGGGTGTGAATTTTCACATGTCGACACTTAGTGTTGTGCTCCCTAGCCTGCGCCTTGGGCATGAATTTTTGCATGTCGACACTTTGTGTTGTGCACCAAGCCTACACCTTGGGCATGAATTTTTGCATGTCGACACTTTGTGTTGTGCGCCCCTGACTGTGCCTTGGGCAAAATTTTCGGATGTCGACACTTTGTGTTGTGTGCGCCCCCTACTTGCATTGGGCATAAATTTTCACATGTCGACACTTTGTGTTGTGTGCCCCCACCTACATGCCTTGGGGCACGAATTTTCGCATGTCGACACTTTGTGTTTGTGCCCCCATCCTATGACTTGGCGTGAATTTTTGCATGTCGACACTTTGTGTTGTGTGCCTCCAACCTGTGCACCTGGGAAAAAAATTTTGCATGTCGACACTTTGTGTTGTGCCCCACTGCGCACCTTGGGCTAGTATTTTCACATGATGACACTTTATGTTATGCTGCCCCAGCTGTACCTTGCACGTGAATTTTCACATGTCGACACTTTGTGTTGTGCCCCTAACCTGCACCCCTCGGTTGTGAATTTTTGCATGTCGATAATTTGTTTGTGTGCCCCCACCTGCGCCTTGGGAAATAATTTTTGCATGTCGACACTTTGTGTTTCTGCGCCCCATCCCCGCACCTTGGGCACAAAATTTTACATGTCGACACTTTGTGTTGTGCGCCCCGATCCTGTGCCTTGGGCACTGAATTTTCACATGTCGACACTTTTGTTGTGCACCCCAACCTATGCCTTGGGCATGAATTTTTTATGTGGTCAACTTTTTTTGTGCCCCACCACCTGCGCCTTGGGCGTGAATTTTCGCATGTTGACACTTTGTGTTGTTCGCCCCCATCCTACGCCTTAGGCGTGAATTTTCACATATCGACACTTTGTGTTGTGTGCCTTAGCCTTTGCCCTTGGCGTGAATTTTTACATGTCGACACTTTGTGTTGTGCTCCCACCTGCGCCTTGCGTGTGAATTTTGCATGTCGACACTTTGTGTTGTGCGCCCCCATACTACACCTTGGGCATGAATTTTTACATGTATAAACTTTGTGTTGTGTGCCCCTAGCCTATGTCTTTGGCACAAATTTTCCCATGTCGACACTTTGTGTTGTGCGCCCCCAGCCTATGCCTTGGGCGTAAATTTTCACATGTCGACACTTTGTGTTGTGCGCCCGCTATTACCCTGCGCCTTGGGTATGAATTTTCGCATGTAAACACTTTGTGTTGTGTTCCCCTGACTAGCAACCTTGGGCAAGAATTTTTGCATGTGGTCACTTTGTGTTGTGTGCCCCCATCCTGCGCACATTGGGTGGGAATTTATGCATGTCGACACTTTGTGTTGTGCACCCTCTGCCTGCGCAATAGGTGTGAATTTTAACATGTCGACACTTTTGTTGTGCACCCACCTCGCACCTTGGGCACAAATTTTCACATGTTGACACTTTGTGTTGTGCGCCCCTAGCCTGTGCCTTGGGTGTAAATTTTTACATGTCTACACTTTGTGTTGTGCACCCCTAGCTTGCACCATGGGTGCGTGTTTTCTCATGTCGTCACTTTTTTTTGTGCTCACCACATGTGCCTTGGTGTGAATTTTCACATGTCGACACTTTGTTTTGTGCACCCTCAGCCTATGCCTTGGACAAAAATTTTCACATGTCGACACTTTGTGTTGTGCCCCAAGCCTATGCCTTGGATGTGAATTTTCACATGTCGAAACTTTGTGTTGTGTGCCCCTAGCCTACGCCTTGGGCACGAATTTTCACATGTCAACACTTTGTGTTGTGCACCTGCAGCCTGCGCCTTGGGCATAAATTTTCAGCATGTCGACACTTTGTGTTGTGCACCCCCAGCCTTTGCCTTGGGCATGTATTTTTACATGTCGACACTTTGTGTTGTGTGCCCCCAACTGCACCTTGGGCACAATTTTTCGCATGTCGACACTTTGTGTTGTGTGCTCCCAACCTACGCCTTGGGCACGAATTTTCACATGTCGACACTTTGTGTTGTGCACCCCCATCCTGTGCCTTGGGCGTAAATTTTCACATGTCGACACTTTGTGTTGTGTGCCCCTAGCCTATGCCTTGGGCATGAATTTTCACATGTTGACACTTTGTGTTGTGTGCCCCCAACCTGCGATTGGGTGCAAATTTTCGCATGTCGACACTTTGTGTTGTGCACCCCTAGCGTACGCCTTGGGCATGAATTTTTGCATGTCGACACTTTGTGTTGTGCACCCCAGCCTTACACCTTGGGCAAAAATTATCTCATGTTGACACTTTGTGTTGTGCGCTGCCCAAACCTTGCACCATGGGCACAAATTTTCACATGTCGACACTTAGTGTTTTGTGCCACTAGCCTATGCCTTGGGCACAAGGTTTCACATCTCGACACTTTGTGTTATGTGCCCCCTGACCTATGCCTTTGGAATGAATTTTTGCATGTCGACAATTTGTGTTGTGTCCCCAACCTGCGCCTTGGGCACGAGAATTTTTACATGTCGACACTTTGTGTTGTGCGCCCCCCATCGGCCTTGGGCATAAATTTTCGCATGTTGACACTTTGTGTTGTGCGCCCCCAGCCTACGCCTTGGGCACATATTTTTGTATGTTGACACTTTGTGTTGTGCGCCCCTAGCCTGTGCCTTGGGCATGAATTTTCACATGTCGACACTTTGTGTTGTGCGTCCACAACCTACGCATTGGGCATAAATTTTTGCATGTCGACACTTTGTGTTGTGCACCCCGGCTACGTCTTGGGTGTGAATTTTCACATGTCGACACTTTGTGTTGTGCCCTGACTTGCGCCTTGGGGTAAAATTATCACATGTTGACACTTTGTGTTGTGCGCCCTGACTTGCACCATGGGCACAAATTTTCACATGTCGACACTTAGTGTTTTTGCCACCATGACTGTGCGCCTTGGGCACAAAGTTTCACATCTCGACACTTTGTGTTATGCTCCCCCAACCTATGCCTTGGGCATGAATTTTTGCATGTCAACAATTTGTGTTGTGTGTCCCCAACCTGCGCCTTGGGCATGAATTTTCACATGTCGACACATTGTGTTGTGCGCCCTCACTTGCGCCTTGCGTGTGAATTTTTGTATGTGGTCACTTTGTGTTGTGCGCCCCTGACCATGTGCCTTGGGTGTGATTTTTCGCATGTTGACACTTTGTGTTGTGCACCCCTGACTGCACCTTGGGTGATAATTTTTGGATGTCGACACTTTGTGTTGTGCGCCCCTGATTCTGCATGCCTTGGGCATGAATTTCTTTGTGTCGACACTTTGTGTTATGCTCCCACCTACACTTTGCGTGTGAATTTTTACATGTCGACACTTTGTGTTATGTGCCCAAGCCTGCACCTTGGGCACAAATTTTTACATGTCGACACTTTGTGTTGTGTGCCCCTGACCTTCTCCTTGGGCATGAATTTTTTCATGTCGACACTTTGTGTTGTGAGCCCCTCACCTCCGCCTTGGGTGTAAATTTTTGCATGTGACACTTTGTGTTATGCGCCCCCACGCTGCACCTTGGGTGCATATTTTCACATGTCGACACTTTGTGTTATGCGCCCCATCTTGTGTGCCTTGGGCACGAATTTTCATGTGTCGACACTTAGTGTTGTGTGCCCCACCTGCACCTTGGGCATAAATTTTTGCATGTCGACACTTAGTGTTGTGCGGCCCAACCTATGCCTTGGGTGTGAATTTTACAGATGTCGACACTTTGTGTTGTGCGCCCCTGACCTATGCCTTGGGCACAAATTATCACATGTTGACACTTTGTGTTGTGTGCGCCCAGCTTGCACCATGGGTATAAATTTTCACATGTCGACGCTTTGGGTTGTGCGCCCCCAGCCTATGCCTTGGGCACAAATTTTTAGATGTTGACACTTTGTGTTGTACGCCTACACCTGCACCTTGGGCACAAATTATGCATGTTGACACTTTGTGTTGTGCGGTCCCCATCTTGCACCATAGGCGGAAATTTTCACATGTCGACACTTTGTGTTGTGCTCCACTAGCCTCGCACCTTGGGCATGAATTTTGCATCTCGACACTTTGTGTTATGCACCCCAAGTTTATGCCTTGGCCACGAATTTTCACATGTCGACACTTTGTGTTGTGTGCTCCAAGCCTACGCCTTGGGCATGAATTTTCACATGTCGAACTTTGTGTTGTGCACCCCCATCCTGCACCTTGGCGTAAATTTTTGCATGTCGACACTTTGTGTTGTCGCCTGCCCTGTGTGTTGTGCGCCGACCACCCTATGCCTTGGGCACATATTTTTGTATGTTGACACTTTGTGTTGTGTGCCTGCACTGTGCCTTGGGCATGAATTTTTCGCATGTCGACACTTTGTGTTGTGCGCCCCCAACCTGCGATTGGGCGCAAATTTTCGCATGTCGACACTTTGTGTTGTGCACCCCCATACTACGCCTTGGGCGTGAATTTTCACATGTCGAAAATTTGTGTTGTGCGCCCATACTGCGCTTTGGGAAAAAATTATCACATGTTGACACTTTGTGTTTGTGCGCGCGTGACTTACACCATGGGCACAAATTTTCACATGTCGACACTTAGTGTTTTCTGCACCTTGACTGCGCCTTGGGCACAAAGTTTTCATCTTGACACTTTGTGTTTTGCGCCTGACCTATGCCTTGGGCATGAATTTTTGCATGTCAACAATTTGTGTTGTGTGTCCCCAACCGTGCCTTGACCACGAATTTTCACATGTCGACACTTTGTGTTTGTGCGCCCCCATCGCGTGCCTTGGGCGTGAATTTTCACATGTCGACACTTTGTGTTGTGCGCCCCCATCTGCGCCTTGGGCACATATTTTTGTATGTTGACACTTTGTGTTGTGTGCCCCCAACCTGTGCCTTGGGCATGAATTTTGCATGTCGACACTTTGTGTTGTGCGCTCCCAACTGCGATTGGGCACAAATTTTGCATGTCGACACTTTGTGTTGTGCAGACCCCCAAAGCCCTACGCCTTGGGCATGAATTTTGCATGTCGACACTTTGTGTTGTGCCCCCTAGCTTATGCCTTGGGCAAAATTATCTCATGTTGACACTTTGTGTTGTGCGCGCCCAATTTGCACCATGGGCACAAATTTTCACATGTCGACACTTAGTGTTTCTTGTTTGCCTTGACTTGTGCCTTGGGCACAAAGTTTCACATCTCGACACTTTGTGTTGTGCCCCCTGACCTATGCCTTGGGCATGAATTTTGCATGTAAACAATTTGTGTTGTGTGTCCCCAACCTGCGCCTTGGGCATGAATTTTCACATGTCGACACTTTGTGTTGTGAACCCCACTTGCGCCTTGCGTGTGAATTTTCGTATGTGGTCACTTTGTGTTGTGCGCCCTGCACTGTGCCTTGGGTGTGAATTTTTGCATGTTGACACTTTGTGTTGTGTGCCCCTAGCCTACACCTTGGGTGTGAATTTTCGCATGTCGACACTTTGTGTTGTGCGCCTCTGGCCTACACCTTGGGCATGAATTTTTGCATGTCGACACTTTGTGTTGTGCTCCCACACTGCGCACTTTGCGTGTGAATTTTCCATGTCGACACTTTGTGTTATGTGCCCCAAGCCTGTGCCTTGGGCACAAATTTTTACATGTCGACACTTTGTGTTGTGTTCCCCCAGCCTTCTCCTTGGGCACGAAATTTTTCATGTCGACACTTTATGTTGTGCACCCCTGACTGCGCCTTGGGCGTAAATATTTGCATGTCGACACTTTGTGTTATGCGCCCCCTCGCACCTTGGGCGCGTATTTTCACATGTTGACACTTTGTGTTATATGACGCAGCCTGTAGTGCCTTGGGCATGAATTTTCACATGTCGACACTTAGTGTTGTGTGCCCCTGCCTACCTTGGGTACAAATTTTTGCATGTCGACACTTAGTGTTGTGCGGCCCCCGCACCTATGCCTTCAACATGAATTTTCACATGTCGACACTTTGTGTTGTGCTCCCCTAGCCCTATGCCTTGGGCATAAATTATCTCATGTTGACACTTTTGTTGTGTGCGCCTGACTTGCACCATGGGCGTAAATTTTCACATGTCGACACTTTGTGTGTGTGCCCCCATCCCTGTGCCTTGGGTGTAAATTTTTGCATGTTAACACTTTGTGTTGTACTTGACCCCAAGCCCGCACCTTGGGCATAATTATCGCATGTTGACACTTTGTGTTGTGCGCCCAGAAGCTTGTACCATAGGCGCAAATTTTCACATGTCGACACTTTGTGTTGTGCTCCACTAGCTTTGCACCTTGGGCACATGAATTTTCACATCTCGACACTTTGTGTTATGCGCCCCACTTACGCTTGGCCACGAATTTTCACATGTCGACACTTTGTGTTGTGCGCTCCACTCTATGCCTTGGGCACGAATTTTCACATGTTGACACTTTGTGTTGTGCGCCCCCATCCTGTGCCTTGGGCGTGAATTTTGCATGTCGACACTTTGTGTTGTGCGCCCCTAACCTATGCCTTGGGCATGAATTTTCGCATGTCGACACTTTGTGTTGTGCACCCCTACACTGCCGATTGGGCATGAATTTCTGCATGTCGACACTTTGTGTTGTGCCCCCAACCTACGATTGGGTGAAAATTTTGCATGTCGACACTTTGTGTTGTGCCCCAGACTACGCCTTGGGTGTTAATTTTCACATGTCGACAATTTTGTGTTGTGCGCCCTACACTTTTGCCTTGGGCAAAAATTATCGCATGTTGACACTTTGTGTTGTGTGCGCACCTTGCACTTGCACCATGGGCACAAATTTTCACATGTCGACACTTAGTGTTTTGCACACCGACACCTACGCGTTGGGCACAAAGTTTCGCATCTCGACACTTTTGTTATGCACCCGACCTCTACGCCTTGGGCATGAATTTTCACATGTCAACAATTTTGTTGTGTGTCCCCAACCTGCACCTTGGGCATGAATTTTCACATGTGAAACTTTTGTTGTGCTGCCCCCGACTTGCGCCTTGCGTGTGAATTTTCGTATGTGGTCACTTTGTGTTGTGTGCCCCCAGCCTGCACCTTGGGTGTGAATTTTCACATGTTGACACTTTGTGTTGTGCACCCCCATCCTGTGCCTTGGGTGATAATTTTCACATGTCGACACTTTGTGTTGTGCACCTCAAGCCTGCGCCTTGGGCATGAATTTTTGCATGTCGACACTTTGTGTTGTGCTCCCACTGTGCTTCATGCGTGTGAATTTTTGCATGTTGACACTTTGTGTTATGTGCCCCAAGCCTGCTTCTTGGGCACAAATTTTTACATGTCGACACTTTGTGTTGTGTGCCCCCAGCGTTCACCTCAGGGGCACGAATTTTTACATGTCGACACTTTGTGTTGTGCGCCTGCCTTGGGGCAAATTTTGCGCCTTGTCGACACTTTGTGTTTTGCCATGGGCACATTTTCACATGTCGACACTTTGTGTTATGCATCATGCATGTGTGCCTTGGGAACAAATTTTCACATGTCGACACTTAGTGTTGTCAGGCACCCCACTGCGCCTTGGGCACAAATTTTGCATGTCGACACTTAGTGTTGTGTGGCATCAGCCCTACGCTTGGGTGTGAATTTTCGCATGTCGACACTTTGTGTTGTGTGCCCTGACTGTGCCTTGGGCACAAATTATCACATGTTGACACTTTGTGTTGTGTGCGCGACTTGCACCATGGGCGTAAATTTTCACATGTCGATGCTTTGTGTTGTGTGCCCCACTGCGCCTTGGGCACAAATTTTTGCATGTTGACACTTTGTGTTGTACGCCCCCATCCCGCACCTTTGGCACAAATTATCGCATGTTGACACTTTGTGTTGTGCACTCTAACTTACATCATAGGTGCAAATTTTCACATGTCAACACTTTGTGTTGTGCTCCACTAACCGCACCTTGGGCACAAATTTTCACATCTCGACACTTTGTGTTATGCACCCCAGCCTTACACCTTGGCCACAAATTTTTGCATGTCAACAATTTGTGTTGTGCGCCCCAACTTGCAGCTTGGGCATGAATTTTCGTATGTCGACACTTTGTGTTGTGTGCCCTAGCCATGCGCCTTGGGTGGGAATGTTCACATGTTGACACTTTGTTTTGTGCGCCCCATCCCGCGCCTTGGGTGCAAATTTTCACATGTTGACACTTTGTGTTGCGCCCCCATCCTACGTGCCTTGGGGTGAATTTTCGCATCTGAAAATTTGTGTTGTGTGCCCTAGCCTACGCCTTGGGTGCGTATTTTTGCATGTCATCACTTTTTGTTGTGCATCCCCACCTATGCCTTGGGCATGAATTTTTTCATGTCGACACTTTGTGTTGTGCACCCTAAGCCTATGGCTCACAAATTTTCACATGTTGACACTTTGTGTTGTGTGCCCCACTGCACCTTGAATGTGAATATTTGCATGATGAAACTTTGTGTTGTGCACCTCGCCTCGTGCCTTGGGCACAAATTTTAACATGTCGACACTTTGTGTTCTGCTTTATTATGCCAAATGTGCCCGATGCTCATTTTGTGGCTAACTCCTTTACATCTTTCCTTCTCTTGTGCCTCGGTCAGAATATTTTGTTTTCCACACACTCAAAACCTTTCGGAAATGACACCATTGGATAGAGCTCTTTCTCAGCTTTCTAGAAAGGTAAAGTTTTCCTCCTAACTCCATGTATTTTTCAAGTTATGGCTCAGCAGAGTTTTGGTGGGAAATTTTCCCCTAGAAGGCCCGCAGCCAATTAGGAGCTACCATGTGTCCAAGGGTGAAAAAACACCAATCGAGTGTTATCCAAATGTGCCCCTACTCATTTTTGGCTTAGCTCCCTTTCATTCTTAACTTCTATTGTGCCTCGAGTCATAAATTTTTATTTTTTAGGCACTCAAAACCTTCTAGAAATGACACCATTGGATAAAGCTCTTTCTCAGCTTTCCAGAAAGGTAAAGTTTTCCTCCTAACTCCACGTATTTTTCAAGTTATGGCTCGGTGGAGTTTTTTTGGGAAATTTTCCCTTGCAAGGTCTGCAGCCAATCAGAACTCGCCACGTGTCCAGGTCAAAAATATCAAAGCGACCCGATTTGGCCCTGTTTTGCCCTAAAACTTCAAATCGCCATATATTTTGATCCAGAGCTTGGTTTTTCTCATTCTTTATATCAATGGAAAGCTGGTGAAATTATCTACAAGATTCCATTTTCAATTTTGAATTTTGGTTAAGTTTGGAGGAGAAAATTAAAAAATTCTTCTGCAGTACGTGCCCATGGATAGAACCGGCGTTTCAACAACCAATTTTAATGCAAAATGTATCACATTCTTCTCAAAGCATGGTCAAAAATGTCGGGCATGGGTTTGTAAGGACCTCCATGCTATTTTTAATGCATTTTGGTTAATGGGGAATGGCTCCCATGTTTTTTCACGTTTTCTCTCCCTGGGCTCGACCATGCACCGTAAAACCAGCATTTGGCTCATTTTTCAAAGGGTGGAACACTTTTTGCACAGACAAGCTTTATTTTCACCTTCAAGAAGTGATTTTTGCAAGGATCGGACCTTTTCAGGGATTGTAACAATTTTCTACCTCTTTGGTGTTGGAATGCAAGGATTTTGATGTTGAAAATCACAATACAGCTTTGTGAATGCTTTTAATCCTTTGTATGTGTTGTTTGTTTCATTTCAAACCTTTGATTACAGCTTATCAACATGTGCATGATGTTTTATGTTGTAATTTCTTGATTTTTTTCTATTTGCATGAGCAAAAATGTTCACCACTCCTTGGTGTATCACCCTTATTAGTTTAGTTTCAATTTTTGCATCTCTTATCCATGTCTCCTTGTAATCTAGGATAAAATTAGGATGTGAAGCTCTGCAGTTGTGTAAATAATAGATCTAATAGAGGAGTTTGAGGAACCAACCTCTAATCTAGAGATTCCTCTATCATTTTTACAAGTCCCACACTTGAGAGAGGTTTCAATGTTGTGAAATCACACTGGATGCCTAAAACATCAATTTAGAAACTGATTTGCATCGGGGAAGTCTTTGCTGATTTGCAACAACATCAAACCAAAGGAAAAAATGGTCAAGAAGGGCCCACGCCCAATTAGAATGTGCCATGTGGCACCTAGAGTAGTGGAGTGTGGGGAAAATTTGAAAATGTTCCAAAGACCAGACGGGTAAAAATTCAAACTTTTTGCCCGCCCGATCGATTTTGGCCTGTTTTTGCCCTAAAACTTCAAATCACCATATCTTTCGATCCAGAGCTTAGTTTTTCACATTTTTATATCAATGGAAATCTGGTGAAATTATCTACATGATTTTGGGGTCAATTTTGCATTTTGTTGAGACTAGAGAGATAAAATCAAGAAACACCTGCAGTGCGTGGCCATGAACAAACCGATGTTTCAACCATCGTTTTAATGAAGAATGGCTCGCATTCTCTCCCATCATGGTTAAAAATGCCAGGGAATGGGTTTTCAAGTCACCCATGCTGTTTTGAATGTAATTTGGTTAATGGTTGAATGGCTTGCATGTTTTCCGTGTTTCTCTCTCCAGGGGTCATGGCTTGCATTGTAAAAGCCAAAATGAGTTCATTTTGCAAGAGGAGACATCTTTTCAGCCTCTGCAACTTCCTTTTCTTCCTTCTTTGGCAAAATTTGTGAAGAAATTTTTACCTTTCCATGTAATACAACACTTTTTCTTCCTCGGATCACAAGTAATGCCTTTGTATTGATCCGAATGTTGATATATGTTCTCGTGATTAAATTCCTCAATCCTTTCATATATCTATCATTGATTTCTTGATCTTTCATTACATTTTGAGCATTTTGTGCATGTTTTGTCTTGTGTTTCCTTATGGATTGTGTATTTCATGTTGTCAAGTTTCTACAACTCCTTTAGTGCATCACCTTAGCATTAGTTTTAGTTTCTTTTACTCTCTATCTTTGTCTCCTTGGAATCTAGAGTAGAATTAGGATTCAAACCCTCTGCAATTGTGAAAATAATATATCCGATCGAGGATTTTGAGGAACTAGCCTCTAATCTAGAGATTCCTCTCTCATTTTACAAGTCCCATACTTGAGAGAGGTTTCAATGTTGTGCAATCACACTGGATGCCTGAAACATCAACTTAGAAACCTGATTTGCATCCAGGGGTGCTGCTGATTTGCAACAATAGTTTTGCCATGCCCGGTGGGACCTTAGAGGTCTCATTTTCATTGTAGAAAAGTTGATGTGCATCTGCTGCAATTTTCTTGCTTAAAAGAGCTATAAGTTGCACATCGGTGACTCAAAGAAGAAGAATCACTGGTTTTAGCAAAGTGCGTAGACTTGAAAACTCATGAGAAGAATCACTACAAGGTTAAGAGTTGGAGAAGAAGAGGCACTATTTGAATATCTACGAGTTATCTCCAAGAGTAAGGAAAAAGTGGGAGGAGAATCCAAAGTCTCCATCTCCACCAAATAGAAATCTCTCAACTCCTCCCACTGTAGGCCTTTCATTCAATCAACAAGGGTTCTAAGGCCAATTAGAATGACACAAAACAACCCATATGTCAATTTCATTGGTAGCGTTAGCCCACTTGCTCTCAATGCACAAAATCCAATTCTAATTGCAGCCTTGAAGAACATTCCATACTTCACTGGAGAGAATCAGACTACTCTTGGTGATCATGTTAAAGACATTGCCAACCTTTGTGCAATTCATGAAATCAATGAGATGTAAATTACTATCAAATTGTTGGCATCTTCATTCAAGGGGAAGGCTTTACAATGGTTTAGAAGCCTTGCCTCAGGTTATATTCAAAATTGGAACCAACTATGTGTAGCACTTCATGAGCAATTTGGAGAGAAGGGAGACAACTTGTCTCTTTTAGAGCAGCTGACAACCATCAAGAGAGCTCCCAATGAGCAGCTGATTGATTTCAACTTTAGATTTCAAAGGACTTGGGAGAGAATTCTAGTGGCAGTCAGGCCAACAGGAGAAGGTGCTTTTCTTTACTATCTCAAAGCTCTAAATTATGATATTTCTATGTTAATTTAGTCCATGGGAGGCACAACTATCCCCATTACTTATACCATTTCCATTAGAGCTGAAAATTGTTTGACCCAAGCCAGCAAACTAGCCCCTAGACCTCCCATGCCATTGTTTCCAAGTTTAGAGAGCCTAAACACTTATCAAGCACCTAATTTGGCTCCTTCTCCCACTCCTAGAAATCAGAATTCAAGTGAAGCTTCCACTTCATCTTCTAGTGCCTCAAATGAACTTCAAGAAGTCATGAAGCAATTGTAAAATTTAGGTAATGAGCTGGTTACTCTCAAGAGGCAACAAGCCCAAAGTTTTAGACCTTCCTTCCACCTCAAGCTCGGCCTAACAGAAACCATATCAACCTCATAGACCACCCAATCTAGCTACAAATCTAAATCAAGCAAGGCCTCCCGCCAACAAACCATTTCAGCCCTATAATCCAAATGCTATATCTGCCTCTAAGGCATTGGTGCCTAACACAAAACAACGTTGCTTTCGGGAGTATGATTGGTGTTTTCCATACAATGAACCTCATAACCAATCTATGTGTTTCAAAATTTCCTTGAATCAAGCATTAATGGTGACAACTATTGGTGTGGAGGGTGAGGGTAGTCAAGGAAACAACCAACAACAAGAAACATTCCAGCAGCAATCAGCTCTAAATGACACCACACTTGTGAACTGGCAGGTAGAGGATTTTTGTGGCATAAATCAAATAGTCTCTCAAGGTGTTGCAGCCAACATATGGTCAAAAAGAAGGAATTTGGGTGAAGAACAACCATTAGCTTCAACCAATCCACAACCTTTTATGGCTCCACAAATGGTTGGCAAATAAAATCTAGTTGTAAATGCACAAGGGCAGCCAAAAACAGCTTGTAGACTAACTCAAATACTAGTTGTTGCTGCCCACATACAAGGGATGAATATGCAAACCAAGGGACAGAAAAGATATCCTTCATCACCATTTAGTATCATTGATCGGATGAAGAAGACAAATGTAAATATATCAATGTGGGAATCCCTATCTATCCCAGTGCCGAGAGATTTGCTATAAGCTGCCATGAAGGGTGGCCAACTTTGAATTAGCAAGTCCAAATGTAAGAGAAAGTGCTCAAAATGTTGGCCAACCTGAAGGGAATCATGGAGGACATCAAGGTAAAATGTTGAAGCCCCCTCCTTTTTATGTCTCATTAATCATTGGAAACCAATTGGTGCACAATTGCATGATTGATTCCGGGGCAAGTAGCTCGGTGATGCCCAAGAAAATAGTTGATCGGCTAGGACTTCAATATGAAACCATATCCAAAGGAGTAGTGCAATTGGATGGGACAGCAAAGAAAAACAAGTTGGGGTGATTAGAAACTTGAGTCTTACCTTGCATGCATGTCCAAATGTTGTTGTTTTACAAGATGTATCAGTTATAGACCTTCCCGCACTCTTTGCCCTATGTTTGTCAAGAGATTTCACAGACCCAAGATTGGAGGATATTTTCTCATTGATTGGTCACACACACTTTTTAGAATGAGGTATGACACCAAAGCTAAAATTAGGTCTCGAACTTATTGCAAACTTCCACATTGAGCCCTACACTCTAAGTCGATCAATGCCAACTATTGACATTTGATCAAGAAGATCACCCAAGCACTAATGGTGACACCAAGGTTGGAAGCATCTTGGATCTAACTCTTGATGAATGGGCAAACAAGGTGCATGCTTTTGATCCTTATCAATAAGTAGAAGAATCGAGCTAGGGGTATATTACATACATCAAGAAGATTAGCCCATTCCTAGCATCACCAAGCCAAACCAAAGGATGAAAATGAGGTATGGCAGCTGTTTTTTGATGGATCAAGGAGTAGACAAGGTGTAGGAGGTGGAGCTATGCTTATTTCACCTCAAGGAGTAAAGTACTATTCAATTTTAGATTTCATTTTGCATGCTCAATAACACTCTGAATATGAAGCCTTGGTGCAAGGGATGCATTGGGCAATAAAGAGAGATGAATAAATAACTTGCAAGTGTCTTCGGTGATGTGATTTGATTGTCAACTGTGTCAAGGGGCAGCATCTTTGTCAAGAATGATCTACTCAAGTGCTAAAAGAATAGGTGTGGGACCTCATTGAATATTTTGAGGGTTTTGGCATCAAATCAATTCCTAGGAAAGAGAAGCCAAGCTGCTAATAGGCTTGCAGTAGTTGGGGCAGCCTTTGACATTGTGGAGAGAATTCAAAAAGATAAGGTACAGCCAAACATCCATGTGATTGTGAGGCCTTCAAAGGCCGGATAACAATGTAAGTTGGCAAGTGTTTGAGAATGACCAAGAAATCATCCATTTCTTACAAGAAGAAGCTAAGTTCTCAACTAAAAATAGGAAAAATTGGAACAAAGGTATGGTGACTATTATCCAAAATGTGCCCCCCTACTCATTTTGTGGCTAACTCCTCTCATTCTTCCCTCTCTTGTGCCTCAGTCACAAAATTTTACTTTTCAGGCACTCAAAACCTTCTGGAAATGGCACCATTGGATAGAGCTCTTTCTTAGCTTTCCAAAAAGGTAAAGTTTTCCTCCTAACTCATGTATTTTTCAAGTTATGGCTCGGAAGAGTTTTTGTGGGAAATTTTCCCCTAGAAGGCCCGCAGCCAATCAGAACTCGCCACGTGTCCAGGCCAAAAATATCAAAGCGACCCGATTTGGCCCTATTTTTCCCTAAAACTTCAAATCACCATATCTTTCGATCCAGAGCTCGAGTTTTTGTGTTCTTTATATAAATGGAAAGTTGTTGAAATTCTCTATAATATTCTAGGGTCAATTTTGTATTTTGGTGGATTTTGGAGAGAGAAAATCAAAAACACTTCGGCACATGGTCATGAACAGAAATGACGTTTCAACCACCTTGATTTTAATGAAGAATGGCTCACATTCTCTCCCAACATGGTTAAAAATGTCAGGGAATGGGTCTGTCAGGTCACCCATGCTATTTTGATGGCATTTTGGTCAATGGTTGAATCCCTTCCATGTTTTCCCGTGTTTCTCTCTCCTGGGCTCGTCCCTTGCACTGTAAAAGCCAGATTTGGCTCATTTTTCAAAGGGTTGAACATTTTTTGTGTATGGCAAGCTCCCTTTTTCACCTTGGAAGTGATTTAGTGGAATAACAGACCTTTTCTAGAAACTACAACTATATTTTTTCCTTTCAGGTGTTTGAATGCAAGTGATTTTGATGTTAAAATAACAATACAGGCCCTATGATTAGTTTTTATCCTCTGCTAGTGTTGTTTGCCTAATTTCTAACACTTCATTATAACATCGATTTGTGCATGTTGTTTTTGTTGCATTTTATGAACTGTGTCAATTTGCAGAAGTAAAAAATGCTCACCACTCCTTTGGTGCATCACCTATTAGCATTAGTTTTAGTTCTTTCTTTTTGCATTTTCTATCCTTGTCCCTTTGAAATTTAGAGTAGATTTAGGAGTTTAAACCTCTACAATTGTGCAAGTAAAATAGCTAATAAGAGGAGTTGAGGAACCATCCTCTAATGGGAGATTTCTCTTCCATTTT
>CM031240.1:68985-120577 GCA_018340775.1 Taxus wallichiana var. yunnanensis
TTTTGATATGGAAAATTTTGGCATTTTTGACATGCTAATGATGTTGTTGCATGTATTCCAAGATGGCTACAATGTTTCCTTAAAGGCCAAAACAGGGTTGAGGAGAAAATTGATAATTTTTGCATGCCTAGAGGTTGAAATATGAAGTATTGGATCCAAGAAAGGTATGAAGATGATTTTTTTATGTTTTCTAATGATGTTCAGATGTAGGAAGTGCTCTTTCCAGGAAGAAATAGCTTTTTGCATGCTTGAATCGAGGGAAAATTCAATTTTTGGGGAAAAAATCAAGAAGAAGAGGCTTGATTGAGACCTTTGGTTGATGTTTCTAACCACCTCATAGAGGTATGAAGCTGATGTAAGAGAATGAGGTAAGATACATGTAATTTTTTTTCATTAATGTAAAAAAGGGGAGAATTTTAGGGTGTTTTTCATCAATGATAAAGGGGAGATTTTTGACATGCAGACGTAATAGGTGGCGTCTTTGACACAAAACCACATTAATGACAAAGTGGATGTTTTAGGATGATGGTATGATGATGTTTGAGATGCTAACATACATGTTCAAATGTGTTTGAGATGCTATAGGGAGATTCATGAAGTATGCTTGCACTAACAAGTGTATACAGTGCCTCAAAGGTATAGTTAGATAGTGTGATATTTTTGGATGATGGAAAAGCATGTTGACATGATGCATAATAGGTTTTAAGGGTTATTTAGTACTGGAAAAAGTGGAATAGTGTAGGTACAAGTGGTTCACCATGTTACATGTGCTCATTGGGAGTAGGTATAGTAGTTATGAGGTGTGACAAAGTAGATTAGAGCCATTTGAGATCATAGAAGCATGAAAAAGGTATATAATAGCATATGAATTATGTTTGGATTATTTTGAGTGGTTAAATTTATGTTTATTGCATTGTTTCGGTTGGTAATTGTTGTTACGGTGAGAATCTAGCATACATGTTGTGGTAAGTATTATTCAATGGATATATTGGGCCATGGAATTGATATTATGATAATTGGATATGTTAGAGGAATGATTCATAGCTCTCTTAGAAACATTTTAGGTACCCATGATGAGTATTTTTGTAGTTATGTTAGTTTTGGTGAGACAAGGTCAAGAAAAAGTGAAAATCACACTCAAAATTGAACTTATGATTGTCATTTTGAATCATGTACTTTGCGTGGGACATTTTAACTTTCAAGGATGTTCCTCAGGTGAGTATATAATATTTTAGAAGAATAATTAGGTTGTTTCATTGCCAGGTTAGTATCAACGAATGCTAAGAAGGTAAGAAGGTTAAAATCCTAGCTAGACCCTAGTTAGGAGCAACTTACAAAAGGTGAAGAATTATGAGTATGTTTTTATTGTAAGATAAAATGTGATGATTTTTACATTTTAGTAGACTCTTCTAGATTTCAATAAATGTATAGTTTAGGTCTTGACCATATGTGGGCCCAACCTGAAAACATCAATGTATGAATATTTTTAGTATAGGACAAGTTGCTCCAAAGAAGTGATATGAAAAATTGATGTTGTATGATGTATGTGAGTTTTTATTGATTTACATGGAGGTTTTGGGACAATTTTATGTAGGTACATGGTGTTTTGTAGCTCAAACAGGTTGACTGGTCAAAGGGTAGTTTTGATCCCTTTAGAAGTAGGTTGTAGTATTTTGGCCATATCTTGTTTTAGATGTTGAGTTTCTAGGTGATTCAAGTTTTTTTGGAAATTATATTTAGATAATTTCCAGTGGTATATGGATTTCCTCATGATGAGGTCATATGATAGGGTTTCCATGGAATTCTTTCAGAAATAATGTTTTTGGTAGTTCAAGATAGAATATGTTTGTTTGCAAGTTTTATTATGGTGAAGCATGATAAGGATGGGTGATGCTTCATATCACATGTAATATGAAGAGGGATTAATTGGGAATCCAATGAATCCATTTATATATCCTTAATGCATGTAGAAATTGTTTTATGAGCTAACATTTGGATACACCTTTTTGGAAGGTTGATTTTGGTAAAGGAAAATCTTTATGTGGTTTGAAGTGAGAGATGTTTCATGACTTCTAAAATGCAAAGAAGTGTTCTAAAATTTCTGAAATTTATTTTGAGTTGTCACACAACATGTATTCACTAAGTTTAAGTAATTTTGTGGCATTGTGAAGTTTCTAGGGTATCTTGAAGGGTGAAGAAAACATTAGTTTTGAGAAACAAAATGGACACGGGCCCATGAAATCAAATAATCTGATTAGTTTATGAAAATTATGAGCATATTTAATGTTTTAATGATGTATTTCTCATGTTTTTTAATATGGGAGTGTTAATAATCATGGTTTTAGAATGAGGATAATTTTAGAATCTCAATGCATGTGTTTTAGTGATTTTTGGATCATGAAATGAAGAGTTTTTTGTAGGACAACCTACTTGGGAAACTTATAGTTATAGTTTTAAAAAAAATTTTATGGAATGTTTTTAATGATGCATGGCTAAAATTTATCATGAGGTACCAACATCCTTTTAGTTCTAATCAAGAAAAGGGTATAAAATTGAGTTTTTGGGAATAATAGTTATAGCTTTTGAAACCCCCTCTTATATTCTTTTGAATAACCCTTTAACTGAAAAGTAAAACCCTTTGTTCCTATCCCAAAACATATGGTATATAATCATAGGAGATATGCTTGTTGAGTTTTCATGAGGATAATTTGAGCAAAAGTAAAGTTGGTTTTGTTTTATGAAGAGAGAGTTGGAGAAGGAAGACAAATTTGGGTGCTTGAGTTTTGATGCTATCCTTATAGCATGTTGATTATATTTACAAGTTTCTAAAGAGCTTTCAGATTTTATTTTGATTGTTGAAGAAATTATTATAGATTTATCTCATCTTATTTATTCATTAGACATTGATTGTCTTGAGAGATCTTTATTATATTTTGTGGATCATTGTTGAAGACATTATTTTTGTGATCTGATTTGAGCATATATATAGATATGTGGATATGATTTTATCATAAATATATGAGTATTTGAGATCATTATATGCTCCTTGAATTTTTTTTACTCAATTAAAATGTTTTAATGCTTCGATGAGTTATATGTGGGTATGTGTTGTTAGGGTTTAAAGCATAAGTGTGAATTTTTTTTATCGGGTATTGATTCCCCCCCTCTCATTCCTTTTCACCTCCAAAAACTATTTCCCTCACCAATTTTGTGGCTTGATGGCTACATCATATTCTATAATCTTAGTCACACATTGTAGTCACAAAATCCCGCACTTTAGACATTATTTATCCCGATCTCATACTACTATTTTAAAGGTGCTTGAGTCAAGAAAATGTTGGTACCCAAATTAAATGTCCTTTCAAAGTTGCAAAACATCATAACTTTACCAAGAAGCCTAGAGACAAATAAATCATAATGTATGTCATTTTGTATTCAGAGAGGTGATTTAACGGTTCTTTAGCACTCGATGTTGGAGAAATAGATATCACCTTCAAAAGGATTTGATCTTATCCTCACTACTTTAGGTTGTGCCTTTCAACTAGGTTGAGAGGACCCATTTTGTAACCCTCGTTGGTGAAGTGGAATGAATATTTCCTTCTTTACACAAGTTTGAAAGGAAACCTTGAGAAAATATGATTAATCCACCACAATTTAACTCTCACGAATTATCATTTATAAAGAATGGTGATATTTTCTAAACAAGGTTAAGGTTACTAAAGAAATTATGGAATCTTGATTGCTTCTTCATATTTTTACAAAGTATAATTTATTTATTTGTGGACATACAAGGAAAAAGGAAACGTTTGTAGGATTCAATGTTTTTGAATAATTTTGGTGGGAGATTAAGTAGGATAAACTTGATTTTGCTAGATCTTTGAGAAACTTCACAATAATTAGAAAACAAAATTATATAATGCTTCAGAATAGCTAAAATATTACTTTAACTAGATGGTGTGCATCAATGGAGGCCCAGATTTGCACGGTTTCACACAATCTCAAAGAATTTAACACGAAGGGTCGAGCTAAAGACTCAATTAAACATTAAAGACCCCTGGATCCTCACGCCTAAGATACACTCAAAGGCTTACATACCATCTTTATCAACAAACTAATAAGAAAAGTGATTTTAAATTGTTATCTCATTATAGGATGAAGGATTTTCTTGTAATGAAATTGAAAATGCAACTAAACTATCACAGGAATGAGATCCTATGTGATTTGGAGGGATTTTAACACAAGATTGCACTAGGAAAAAGAAATACTATTTCCAGACATTTTGAAATAAAGTAGACACAAATTTGCCCAAGATTAACACAAATTAATTCGAAGTTGATTAGATTCATCATCGGGAAGGTTTCTTCAACAATCTCAAAGATTTTCAATTGTTGTACACTTACAACAAACTTCACATGATCAAATCTAAATCATAAGAGATTAACATGTTTCTCGAGATGGTCTCTCAGGAAGATGGGATTTCTCAAACTTTCTCGTAAGAATTCAACCCCGACCTTTTGCATGACTTAAGAATTCTTTTTATAAAACTCAATTTACATCCAAGCTTTCCCCCAAGAAAAGAATATTCGAGGAAACTTTTTTGTTACATGTTTGATCATGATTTTCAAAAATGACGTTTAACAGACTTACAATAAAAAGTTATTAGTTGTTCAAAAGGGTGAATCATTGCAAATATTTCCATCATTGTTTTAACTAGGGCACCCAATCATCTCCTTTGGCAACATGTTTTTCATCCTTTGCACTGTAACCTCCATCATTTCATCCTTTTCCCATTATTTCCTCTACAACTTTGCTCTGCATCCAACTTCTCTGGTAATTCACATTTTTTCAAGTGCCTGAGCAATTCCAACTTCAAAATATCAACCTTTACATTCCTTGGACTCACAAATTAAGCTCTAAATCCATTCAATTACACTTTGCAGACAAAAATGACAAGGAATTTCATCAAAAATGATGAAAAACAATGCGTATTCGCATCTCCAAGAGTCTTGGAGCAAAATGGCAGCAAAATCAGATGTAATGCACAACAATCGTTGATTCTACCCTTTCTCAAATTTATATTAGAGCCATCCACATGGAAAATTTGATTTGAAGTGGGCCTAGGGTTGCCTTTTGCATTTTATGACTTTTGGAGAAAATGTGCAATTTTCACATTTTTTCTGCCGCCTCCGCCTTTGAAAATAGGGATTTACATGTGACTTAATCTAGGCCTATGATGGAGTCACGACTCATTTCTACAATTTTACCCTTTATTACAAAAACGCAAAATTTACAATTTTCCTCCAAAGGGTCCGTTTTCCCAATTTTATCTTTTCATGTGGGCCCCAAAGTGGAGTCATGTAAATTTATAACTTTTCTCCTTTTTTACAAAAATGGTAATAAACTTAAAAGGGCCCCATCAACCCACCTCTCTACCTTTTTCTTGAAAAATGGCCATGTGTCCACCTTCGGGGTCAAAGTCGACTTTTTCCGCTCGATGAGCCAAAACACTTCAAAGTGCTCGGCCGACCCGCCATCCCGCTCAGAACTTAAAAAAGTGCCAAGTGTCCATCTTCGGGTCAAACTAAGACTTTTTCCCTGCCACTTTATATTTGATGAATAACCAATCAGATGTTATTAGGGGCATGGGGCCAATTTGGTATTTTTTACAAATGAGACAAAAGTGGAAAATTTCACTAGAAAGACCTCTCGCACCGAATCCAATCAGAAAGGACCACATTTCCACATATTTTGGGACAAAAATTGACAGGGAAAACAAAACATGACTATGGAAAAATAGAAGGAAGAGGAAAAACCTGAAACTACGCCCAAGTTACAAATTCTCTCATTTGGACATAGGAACGAAAAACAAATTCTGGATTTAATGTGATTCTCGAACAAAGAAAAGGATTGATCAGTGGCAACCAAATGAAGGAAATATCTTCCACGCCTCAATACGGGAGATAGAAAATATGACAGAGCCCGCAGATTGAATAATTTCAAGGACAAACGGGTGAGATCAAATTGAGCACCAACAAAAAGTACTAATAAACCCATCTTTTGGCCATTTTGTATTATTTTATTTCATCGTTACCACCCCTTTTCATCCACATGCCCAGTATATTTTGGTCATTTTATGTTATTTTAGCCTGGACTAGGGTGTTTGTGGGTGCCTGGTCTCACCAAGGGCACCCCAGTGTTTTTTTCACTTCCCCACAAGGTTTTGGGTTCTTTCTACCCATTTGACATCTTTATCTTTCTCTAGGTTGGCCTTTTTAGGTTAATTATGAATTTAGATCAAGACAAACCTATAAATATAAATTTATGAGACCATAATGAGGGACCTAGCATCAGTTACTAATATCACTCCATCTAGAGTTGTATCCATCTATTTCATTGGAGATCACTTTCATCCACATAGCTCCAACATCATGGCACAAGGCCAGGACGTATGCATCACAATTCATGGGGGAGGGATTCTATTATATTCCATGCAAAGGTTCTATAACACTTTTTACAGATAAGTTACTACTTGCTACTTTATAAAGTACACTGAATAAGAGAAACCTAGTGTATGTTAAAAAAACTTACACATAAAACTACATCGGTCGATATGTAGTGCAACACTTAGTAAGTCCACCATATGGAAGTTGAGTTAAGTCTCGACCCCTTCATATGCACTATTATTTTGTAGGGTTTGATGCTTTTGGTGGGGGTTTTACAAGTATTTCTTTCATCTTGGGGTATTTGAGACATTCAGAATAGGAAAAAAATTTGTTGTGGACATACAAGGAGTGTTTCAGACCACCTTTCAAACTTGTAATAGATAGTTTCAGAGATTTTGAACACATGTGAGGGTCCAGATTGCAGACTGCAGTGTCCGCATGTGCCCCAGTCGTCCTCCACGTTCTCTAGTCCAGCTAGATCTTCAATATCCATCCTTTTCATTACATCTACACATTCAACCATAATTTCATAAAATATGGATATTTTAATAAGAAACTAGATTTATAATATTGTTATTTATGGTTTTATAATTATTGAAATTGGATTCCTAAACTGCCATTATTGGTTTTTATTTAGTGTGATATCATATTCCCATATGTTTATTATTAGAATTTATGTAGTGTAATATCGGATTCCAATATTTACATGGTGCCATAAAAGTATGTTCCTAATTCCATATTGAGTTTATGAGAATGGGAATATGCCCATTCTCAAAACAATCATAGTACAACTATGTTCCTAATTATTTTTATGTTTATCTGCTTTATCTCGTTTTTTTTCTAACATTCCTATATGGAGTATTTTGATCCCTTTTGAAAATTAAAACAATGTGATATAGGTACATGTTTTATGAAATAAGAAGTAACTATTGAGTCTATGAGAATGAACATATGTCCATTCTCATCACCCTCATGTTACAAGTATGTTCCTAAATATTTTTATGTGTATCATCTAAATTATATTTATTATTATTTTATAATTCATATGTGATGGATTTTGACCTCTTTTGAATTTAAATATCTTGGCAGAAAATAGGTTAAGTCGTGGTGCATTGCTAACCACTTTTGTTGAGAGCATTAAATATTATATCTTGGCACTCCTAATACTATAGTTTTACATTCAAGAATTATGGGATCAGAGGCCTATAATTTCATATGTAAAATTAGTAAAGGTTTATATTTTATAAAGTATCGGAAGAATTAAACAATAAGTTATGTAGCTTTATGCACATATCTTTAAGAAAAGACCATATAATTTTGTGGTTGTAATGAATGCATAAATCAAGACTAATTCCTATAAAAATCCAAATCATTAATCTTTTCAAATGAATTTCTTGTAAATCACATCCAATTCCCTTTAAATCACAAGATCCAGCTCCCTATAAACTTACTTAGAGCATAATTAAAGATTTTTTTTTCAAATTAAATAAATTACATGGTGGAAATCATATTATTAATAATACATTAATAAGATTCAAGAGTTCCATAAGCATCACAATGTTTTATAGAATAATATTATGGAAAAATATTCCAAAGTAATATAATACCCAGTATTTCATTTAACTATCAATTAATAGTATAACTATAAATTTTTATAGGACCAAGGTTTGGAATAATTTTTTTTACATAACCCACATCCCGGGCCAAGATGATTTCACATACAAATTTATGAACTTCAATAGTTTCTCCAAGTCAACATTCCTTATCATGTTCAAGTAGTTCAAGGTATGATTTAATGGCCACATGTCCTTTATTGGGTATCTTTATGGATCCACTTTGCCAATTTTTGTTTGGTGTCCATGCCTAGATGATGCTATCCACATTGATATCTACTTTAGGTTCATTTGAGATGGTCTAACTTTTATTTGGCTTTAAACAATCCTAATACAATGTTGTACCTTCTCCTCTCCCTGCAGGTTTCCAATATTGAACTCTCACCTTTTTAATTACATCATTTCCTTCTTATTGAAGGAAAATATCCCCATCTACTCTCCCCATCCATATATTTTCATTATCATTTCTTGGCCATATAAGTAGCATTTGTCCCTTGAATAGACTAAATTCTTGGTTAGATCTTCCACAAACAAGCCCAATGTAAATATCATTATTACTTGGGATATGTTGACTAATGTAGTCTTCTTTGTGAATATGTGTGGCTCCTATTATTTGGTCATATATGTATTTCTCTTGTACTATTTTTGGCAAAAATAAACATCTGACCTCCTACTACAATTTACAAATGGTCTATCTAAAGAATGTAAACTAGTTTCCCGATACAATATTCATCGTCTTGATTTTATAGCACACCGTAGAAGCCAATAGTCACTACATTATCCTATTGCAATTTTCCCCAATGCTCAATATATGATTTTATTCCCTTTTTTAGATCTTCCATTTCTTTGAGTTCCTTGAAATGCAAAAGGAGGTTACCCTTATGGCAAGCTTGGTTCACCATTATCATTTGTACATCATATATGGATAGAACAAGACCATTTTTTATCCTTTAATGTTGCTTTGTACTCCATCACCGGTATTCCATCCAAAACATGGAATCTTAACAACATGTTTGTTCTCCAATAAGAATGGATCCACAAAGTCCTTGAAGTTGTACACTTCCTCAATAAGATAAGGAGTGAATGTACTTGACCCTTGTTGGCATGTTCTGTAAGATTCCATGATATGTGGAAAATAAAATGTGTCTACTTTATGTAACGATGTTGCTAATCTTCCAAAAGTCCCATCTATATCCTCATGGGTGTGTCCCACTGGAAGGAAGCTTACATACACAATGTTGAATACCCTTTTGCTATCAACATTGATGCAAATGAAAATAATGTACAATTATTTTTATCACTTGAAGCATTATCCAATTGCAAGTAGAGGATCGATGGTTTCTTTATGAAATAATTATTTGTGCTAGCAACACTAACTGATTTTGAATGGTAAAATATTTCCTTATACCTTTTACATTTTTCATGCACATCATTTTGTAATAATGCATCATGCAATGGTTGTTTGGATGATCCAAAACGATACAAAAAATATCCATACTCATCAATTACATGTTCTTCAAGCTTCTTGAGACACAAAGCTAATGATGTGACTGTATAGTTTTCTCCACGTTCAAAAATGACAGACATAAATGACCAAAACTCCTGGTCTAATGTCCATGTGTGAGCATACCATCAAAGTAACTAGTAGGTTCATAACATTACTTATTGAATTTGATTTTTACCCATCCTTGGTATGGAAGTTTTCATTTTATCCATTTTATCATGCACAATGCTCAAGAATCCATGAGGTTGTTCTTCTGACTACAATCTATGGGAATAATAAGTTGCACAAAAACTTTGAATATATTCATTATGTCATGTTTGTTCCTCCTCAATCTTTGTGAGTGCTTATGGGCATGTGGTGGATCTACATTTTTTTATAAATTTATGAACTCATTACTCTCGAAAAAAATTTTTTTTTTTGTAATGGAAACATGTGGAATTTTTTTGTTTATTATGTTTTTAAAGCTTGACTATGACACCTGAGGAAGTTTCAATAATTCAAGCTCCTCGTTGCATTATTTTGTAGTATGTTTTGGGTATATAAAGAAGTAAGAAACTTTTGGGTAAATTTTACTCCATCCTATCCAATAGAACAAGTCAGATGTGGAGAGATATCTGAATTTCTCTCAACAATTCTTGATATGCAGGAAATTGTTGTGGTAGTGTTTGACCTTTGTTTCTCTTTTCCAGTGTTTTCATTCACTGCAAGCCTATTTCTGCTTATCCATTCATATTTATGTTTATAGAAGGAACTCCTTGGGTACCCATATACTTTGTGCCATGCATTTTGACAAACATCCATCCCATAAAATCTCATTTTATGTATCTCCATAGTTTTCTTACCAACATTGAAGATGGCATTTGTTAATGCATCAAACAATTTTTTTTTTGTCAATTTCATTCAAGGATCTAGTTGTGTGCCATAGATTTTGTGTTCTAATGAAGAAAGAGGTAATTTTTGGAGAAAATTAGATTTGCAACAACTAAAATCTGTATTTTCCACTTCTAAAAATATTGACCATTTTCTATCCTCATCATAATTTTGATTTGATGGATTGGCTTGAGGGGTATCCAACTTTAGACATTTTGTAGCATTATAATATATTTTTATCACTCTGTTGGATTGATTGTGATTAGTGGAATCATATGAAATTGTATAAAAAAATTGAGGTTTTCACTCTTCTAATGCATCCCACATGATGACCTCAACCTCCTTTGGGACTTCTTTAAATCTAATATCCATATGAGAACCATTTATGTCAGCCAATTTTCTAGCACACCATTATATGAGATATTCTTTAGATAGGAAAATCCTTTACAATGAGGGTTGAATACTCTATCAATATGCACACCGAATCTATTGGCATCCAATCTATTAAAATGTACCATGTCTCCTTCAACTATGTTTGTAATTGTTCCCTCTACTACAAATTTACACTCAATTGAGCAAAGTAATGGATTAATTTTGTAACAACTCCCTTGAACTTAAAATTGTGTTGATCATTGTGTACAAGGTACCAACTAGTTGAGCACTCCCTTTCTTAATCATAAGGGAACTTCTTGTTTCATTGAAAATAAAATGTTTTATTGGCCAAACAATTGATTTATTAGGTTGTAGCGAGTCTGAGCATTCTGAACACATATTTACCACATTCTCTATGTATACACAAAAATTAAAAGGACCCAACCTCTCTCCATCAATTTCATGAACTTCTAGCACATGATTTATATAACCAATGGCTATGTCATCGTCTCTACTACAAGATTTGTGTTTGAGGATGACATTATTTGTGACAAAATATTTTCTATCTTTAGGACCTGTATTGATGGTGCTTTCACTGTCATCACTACAATATCTATCACTCTTTGCATTGTAATCCTCTAAACCACTACAATGTTTTAGCTTACCAAATTAGGGAGAATGGATGAATATGCATGCTTTAATAATTCACTCTTTTCTAAAGAAATGAATTATCCTTCATTCCCAACATCTACCAAGGTTTCAAATTTATCATCTGAGAAAGGAAAATTTACGGTCCCATCCAATACTATGTTAACACTGAAAAAAACAAATCCTCTTACCACATATTTTCAATTTAGTTTCTTCATACTTGGATATACTCTTCCGTCTGCAACTTTCATTCCTTTTGAAAATAATTCCACATGATCATCCTCTTAAAAATGGAAAAGATCATATGGTTGTAACAACATACATTACAAAGTTTACGAGATGATGGAAAATCTATTAAACCATTGCATAAAATAAATGAAAAATTATCATGTATGTACAACTATAAGTATATTGAATACACATAGCACATGAGCTGTGAACTTCTATAATTTAGTAAGGTTTGGAAATACTTCAAAATTATACATATAATTAAAATTGACATGAATATATTTATAACATGATTTCCAAACTATGATTGAACTTGACTCATTTGAATTTAATTGATGAGAAATAAATAGATGAGGTTGAATTTAAATGATGAGAAATAAATAAATAGAGGTTAAATAGAAGTTAATTAGAAACTTGATCTAACCACTTCATCCAAATATATTCATCATATTATTAACATAGCATAAATTACTTTTACAAGAATTCCTCATACTTCCCATATTCACTGACTATGAGAATGGGCATAGGAGAATTTGTCTTTTTCTATATTTAGTTTATGAGAATGGGCATATGCCCATTCTCATCACAATGATAAAAATATTTGTTTGTATGAGAAATGGCATATCCCCATTCTCATCACAATAATAAAATTCTTTGTTTGTATGAGAATGGGCATATGCCTATTCTAACCCTTCTAACTTATTGAAGAAATATTGAACTTAATCATTTTAATATCACTATAAAGGATGTGAGAATGGGAAAATGTCCACTCCAGAACAAATTAAATATTAGCTCTCTTTTTATATGATTCTTATATGAGAATGGGCATATTCCCATTCAATACAACATAAAAATGTTTGTTTGTATGAGAATAGACATATGCCCATTCTGTCTATGTGTATTGCCTCAAGATAATACCTCTATTTTTCCTATGATTCTTATATGAGAATGGGAATATGCCCATTCAATATAAGATAAAAATGTTTGTTTGTATGAGAATGGACATATGCCCATTCTGTCTATGTGTATTGCCTCAAGATAATAATTTTTTTTTAAAAAGGAATAAAAACTAATTCCTCTAAATGTTCTTCCAAGGTACTATCTCATTATTTAGAACATCTAATATTAACCTTTGATGTGATTACTATAAGTTATATAGTTTTTTTTTCCAATTTGGGAACCATATTAACACAAATACATATGGGAGATTTAATTATTTTTCAAGTAAATTCAACATATTTAAAATGAAACTTGATTAACGAATGCTAAGAAGGTAAAAAGGTTAATAACCGTACCTTTTTAGACCTCGCTTGGAGTAGTTTACAAAAAGTGAAGAATTATGAGTGTCTTTTGATTGCAAGATAAAATGTGATGATTTTTATTTTTAGTACACTCTTTTGGATTTCTAGAAATGTTTATTTTAGTTCTTGACCATATGTGGGCCCCACCTAAAAACATCAATGTATAAATAATTTTAGTATAGGAAAAGTTGCTTCAAAAAAGTGTGATGAAAAATTTATGTCAGTATGATGTATGCGAGTTGTTCTTGATTTTTATGGAGATTTTGGATACTTTTATGTTGGTACATGGTGTTTTATAGCTCAAACAGTTGATGGTCAAAGGGAAGTTTTTGAGCCCATAAGAAGTAGGTTATAGTATTTTGGCCATATCTTGTTCTAGAGGTTGAGTTTCTAGTGATTCAAGTTGTTTTGGAAATTATATTTAGATAAATTTACACTGGTATATGGATTTCCTTGTGATGAAGTCACATGATAGGGTTTCCATGGAATTATTTCAACAATAATATTTTTGGCAATTCAAGATAAAATATGTTTGTGTGAAAGTTTTATGATGGTTCAAGCATGATAAGGATGGGTGATGCTTCATATCACATTTAATATGAAGAGGTATTAATTGGGAATCCAATGAATCCATTTATATATTCTTAATGCATGTAGAAATTGTTTTATGAGCTAACATTCGAGACACCTTTTTGGAAGGTTGATTTGGTAAAGGAAAATCTTCATGTGGTTTGAAGTGAGAGATGTTTCATGACATCTAACATGCATAGAAGTGTTATAAAATTTCTGAAATTTATTTTGAGTTGTCACATAACATGTGTTCACTCATTTAAAGTAATTTTGTGGCATTGTGAAGTTTCTAGGGTACTGAAGGGTGAAGAAAACATTAGTTTGAGAAAAAAAAGGACACTGTGCCCATTAAATCAAATAATCTTATTAGTTTATGAAAATTATGACCATATTTAATGTTTAAATGATTTATTTCTCATTTTTTATGAATATGGGAGTTTTAATAATCATGGTTTTGGAATGAGGATAATTTTGTCATCCCAATGCATGTGTTTTAGTGATTTTTGGATCATGAAATGAAGGGTTTTTGGTAGACAACCTACTTGGGAAACTTATAGTTTTGTTTTAAATTTACTGGATGTTTTTAATGATGCATGGGTCAAATTTATCATGAGGTACTGACCTCCTTTGAGTTCTAATCAAGAAAAGGGTATAAAATGGAGTTTTTGGGCATAATAGTTCTAGCTTTTGAAACCCCCTCTTATATTCTTTTGAAGAACCCTTTACTAAAAAGTAAAACCCTTTTTTCCTATTGAAAACACATGGTATATAATTATAGGACATATTCTTGTTGAGTTTTCATGAGGATAATTTGAGCAAAGGCAAAGTTGGTGTTGTTTCCTTAAGAGCGAGTTGGAGAAGGAAGACAAATTTGGGTGCTTGAGTTTGGATGCTATTCTTATAAAGATGTTGATTATGTTTACAAGTTTCTAAAGAGATTTCAGATTTCATTTTGATTGTTGAAGAAATTATCATAGTTTTATCTCATCATATGTATTCATGAGACATTGATTGTCTTGAGAGCTCTTTATTGTATCTTGTGGATCATTGTTGAAGACATTATTTTTGTGATCTGATTTGAGCATATATATAGATATGTGGATATGATTTTATCATCAATATATGATTATTTTGAGATCATACTATGCTCTTTGAATTTTTTTTACTTAATTAAAATTTTAATGCTTCGATGAGTTATATGTGAGAATGTGTTGTTAGGGTTTAAAGCATAAGTGTGAAAATTTTTATTAGGCAATGATTCCCCCCCTATCATTACTTAGCACCTCTAATAAATATTCCCCTCACAATTTTTTTGGCTTTATGGCTACATCATTTTCTTGTGATCTTATTCATGCATTGTACTCACAAAATCATGCACTTTAGACATTATTTATTCTGATCTCATACTACTATTTTCAAGGTGCTTGAGTGAAGAAAGTGTTGTACCAAAATTAATTCCTCCTTTTTGCAAGTGAGTAATAGCACATATTTAACATGAAGCTCAGAGATAGATAAATCATAATATATGTCGTTTCGTATCCGGGAGGTGATTCAACTACCTCTTTGTCACTTAGATGTTGGAGAAATGGATATCACCTTCAAAAGGATTTGATCTTATCCTCACTACTCTAAGTTATTCCTTTCAACCGTGGTGAGAGGACCCATTTTGTAATCTCTGTTGGTGAAGTAAAATGAGTATTTCCTTCTTTATACAAGTTTGAAATGAAACATTAAGAAAATATGATCAATACACCACAATTTAACTCTCACGAGTTATCATTTATAAAGAATGGTGATATTTTCTAAACAAGGTTAAGGTTACTTAAGACATTATGGAATCCCGATCACTTCTACATATTTTAGTAGTAAAATTTATTCATTTTTGGACATACAAGGCAAACGAGGGTAGTTCGGGTAGGATTAATTATTTTTGAATAATTTTTGGTGGGAGATTAACAAGATAAACTTGATTTTTCTAGATCTTCAAGAACCTTCACCACAATTAGACTACACAATTACATAATGCTTTAGAATAGCTAAAATATTCCTTCAACTAGATGGTTTCAGCATCAATGGAGGACCATATTTGCACGATTTCACATAATCTCAAAGAATTTAACACAAAGGATCGAGATAAAGGCTCAATTAAACATTAAAGACCCATGGCTACTCATGCCTAAGAAACACTCAAAGGCTTACATACAATCTTTATCAACAAAATGACAGTAAAGTGATTTTAAATTGTTATCTCATTACATGATGAAGGATCTTCTCATAATGAAATTACAAATTCCACTAAACTATCATAGGGACGATATCCTGTGTGATTCGGAGGGATTTTAACACAAGATTGCAATAGGAAAAAGAAATACTATTTGCAGACATTATGAAATAAAACATATACAAATTTTCCCAAGATTAACATAGATTAATTCGAATTTGATTGGATTCATCATTAGGGGAAGGTTTCTTCAACAATCTCAAATATTGTCAATTGTTGTACACATAAAAAAACTTCACATGATCAAATCTGAATCATTAGAGATTAACATGTTTCTTAGATGGTCTCTAAGGAAGATGGTCTTTCTCAAATTTTCTCATAAGAATTCAACCGACTGACCTTTTTACATGACTAAAAATGCTTGTTATAAAACTCAATTTACATCCAAGCAATCCCCCCAAGAAAATAATATTTGAGGAACCTTTGTTTGTTACATGTTTGATCTTGATTTTAAGAAAATAACATTTAACAAACTTAAAAAAGTGGAAAACTTCAAAATTCCCGGTGACCCGCCTCTCTACCTTTGTCTTGAAAATGGCCATGTGTCCACCTTCGAGGTCGAGTAATACCTTTTTCCCTTCGATGAGTAAAAAAACTTCAAAGTGCTCCGCCAACCCACCATCCCGCTTATAACTTGAAAAAGTGCCACATCTCCATCTTCGAGGTCAAAGTAAGACTTTTTCCCGCCGCTCATATTTTTGAATAGCCATTCAGATGCTATTCTGGTCAATTTGGGCCAATTTGGTATTTTTAAAATGAGACAAAAGTGGCAAATTTCCCCAAAAAGACCCTCCCGCACCTACATCCAATCGAAAGGACCATGTTTCCACATATGTTAGGACAAAAATTGACAGGGAAAACAAAATATGACTTTGGAGAAACAAAAGGAAGAGGAAAACCTGAAATCACACCCAAGTTACAAATTCTCTCATACTAATAGAGGAACAAAAATAAATTCTGGACTTAATGTGATCCTCGACAAACGAAAAGGCCTGATCATGGCAACCAAATGAAGGAAAGATCTTCCATGCCTCAATACGAGGAGATAAAAAATAAGACAGAGCCCGCAGATTGAAGAATTTCAAGGACAAATGGGGTGAGATCAAATTGAGTGCCAACATAAAGTACTAATTAACCCCCATCTTTTGGCCATCTTTTATTATTTTATTTCATCATTACAGCCCCTTTTCATCTACATGCCCAGTCTATTTTGGTCATTTTATGTTATTTTATTCTCGATGGGGTGCTCGTGGGTGCCTTGGTGTCACCAAGGGTGACCCATAGCTTTTTGTACTTCCCCAAAAGTTTTTGGGTTCTTTCTAGCCATTTGACATCTTTATCTTTCTCTAGGTCAACCTTTTTTGAGGTTAATTATAAATATAGATCAAGACAACCCTATAAATATAAAGTTATGAGACCATAATGAGTGAACTAGCATCGATTACTAATATCAATCCATCTAGATTTATATCCATCTATTTCATTGGAGATCACTTTCATCCACATAGCTCCAACATCATGGCACAAGGCTAGGATGTATGCATCACAATTCATAAGGGGAGGGATTTTATTATATTCCATGCAAATGTTCTATAACACTTTTTACACATAGTTATTGCTTAGCTAATTTACAAAGTACGATTTGGAACAAGAGAAACCTAGGGCATGTTTACAAAAAAATGCACATAAAACTACATCGGGTCTGATATGTAGTGCAACACTTAGTTTGTAAGTCCACCATATCGAAGTTGAGTTAAGTTTGACACCTTCATATGCACTATTATTTTCTAGTGTTTGATGCTTTTTTCATGGTTTTACAAGTATTTCTTTCATCTTGGGATATTGGTGACTATTATCCAATTTTGCACACATGACAAGATTGGACAATGGGGTCCTATCATGTTCAAAATGAAAAAATAGTCCTAGGAACCCACCTCTAGTTATTATCAAGATACAATAATTAAAAATAATTCCTAAATTACATATGAAGAGATCACCTAGCATCGAAAGGCACCGGTTGATCTCAACTTAGTGAAGAATTCGAGTCGAGTTGATAAAGAACCCGGTCTCAAATTATAGTCATCTCGGAAATCATCTCAAGAAAGTCTCTCTCGAGAAGAGCTCGATGAGATCTTGTTAATACAAAATATAGCTAGTTGAAAATTGACAAATGAAATGAATTTATAAGGATCTCGTAGAGATCAATGCAAAAAGATATGAAGGTGAAGAGTGGAAAGCTAAGTTAACATGAGGCCAGTCTAATCCATTAGAAAATGCTTGACCAACCACTTGGGAGAATTATCTTGTTTGACCGAGATGATATGAGATTATGCAGATATGGGAGGTTCAACATCATTGAATCTCGGGTTTGTAATTACGTAATGGAAGGACTTCTATTGACCCAGGAAGATAGTATAAGCATCATAAAATACCAATGTAAAATTGAGTCAAACCGACATCTTTAAAAGAGCTGTGAATTATAACGGTGTTCAAGACCTTCCTTGGCTAAGCATTTGGTGAAGTAGCAGGAATGTTGCTGTAAAGTAGAAGCCTTTTTGAATGCTTCCAACAAGTAGGTTGTCTAACTATGTATTTATCTTCATTATCAAATGCAACCTCAAATTCAGGATTTCCCTTCAAGATATTTTTATCAAAATTGATTAAGTGACAAAGTGAGAGTGTTACTAGAGACCTAATGAAATTTATTACAAAGATTCTCTATCGAGACCTTACTTATTTTACGATGTAACTCATAGAAGTGAATCTCATAGAGGTGGAACTGTTTCATATCATAATATTCATGAGGCACAATTTTCTTTGCAATTATATGAGCATCTTCAACGAGTCACTAAGTTGGCAGGCATAAAGGTTTCTGTTGAAATTATCACACCTTACAAGCTACAGCTGAAATGTTTGCACCGAGAGAATGATGTCTCCTCACACTGAGTGGAAAAGTGGAAATCGAGTGGCCACTTGTCCAAAACAAAATATGGCCAAATAATTCTGAAACCCGCACTCCAATCCTAGACGTGGAAAATAAGGTGAGCATTGCCAAGGGAAATGACATGATGTCAAGCCATCGAAAGAATTCTAAGCATGGGGAAGCTTGAGTCTATTTCTAAAAATCAGAGCACGATGATGGTAAACCGAGCAAGTAATTTACACATGGGAAACATTTCACTATATTTCCAAGTGGGTTTTTATGAATGGCAGGCCAAGCTGTTAATCCCACACTAAGGTATGAATAGGGGAACTCAAGGAATACATTCCCAAGTGGAAATATTGGGTTGGTAAACCATGGTGATACTTCCAAGAGTGGGAGAAATCAGATCAAATTGCCAAGCGGAGATCATATGATGGCGATCCATCATGAGAATTCCATGCAGCTTGGAGTGGTCCGAGTCTTTGTGCGAGTCACCGGGAGGATTAATAGGACAATTGTGAATTGGAGTGGGTCATGGGTTAAACAACGTGACGTGATACCAATTTTCAGCAGAGGCTATAGGCCAAGATAGAGTTTCACTCACTACATTATGTAGATGTTTGTTAAATGATACCGAGTAACATGGCGAGTGGGGGTCAGCGCTTGCAGTTTGAATACGTGGGAAAAGGAGAACATTTTGGAATTTAGCCTAAAGAATCACTTAGTTCACCACTATGAGGAATGAAAGTGGCTTCATATCTCATCGCAGACCCAACCAAGTCGATGCGTTAATGGCTCAGTCATGGCTCATGTGCGAAGAGTTTGACAAGAAAGTGATGCTGAAAACTCGTCTAGATGGAAGCGATAGGTGACAAGCTCCCACGCACCAGGTAGCAAGCATGTTGTAGTATAGTAGAAGCCTTTTTAGTGCTTCCAGCAAGTAGGTTGTCCAACTATGTCATTATCTATTCAAGTATCGAATGCATCCTCAAATTTGGGATTCTCAATGCTCTAGCATAATGCAGTTGTAGGCTTATCCTTATTCTGAACTTAGATCCATGGCAGTTGCAGGAAACAAATATTCACTACCGTGTATCTTTGGATGGAGTCACAGTATTCAAGGCTTCATAAAATTTTCCTAAATTAGGAGATGAAGGTTTATTACGGTAGTGCGTAATGAAACGATTCATATTGCTCAGCATTTTTCTCCTAGAAATGAATTGAATGTGAAGGTCAACTCGAAAATACCTAGTTGGCCATTGTGTATGCTACATCCTTGTTACTTTTAAATGGTATCTTTGAGAAACTCGAGGGCAATAGCTAATATTTATACCTTTCGATTATGTACATCCAATCAAACAATAAAAAGTATTATTTTACCAGTTTAGAGAAACTTTTTTTTACAATGGAAGATTATCTTGTAGTTTCAAGCTAATTTTATCTATCTTTATATCTATTAGCTTTGATCCATGACTAAGGAAGAATTCATATGGTTGTTACCTGTACATTTTTCCAAGGTCCTCTTGGTTGCCCTAGTTGTTCAATGTATTTTTTTGAAGGGCTTCTTTTATGTGTTGCAAATTGTAACATAAAGGATCTTTTTAGTTTCTATAAAAATGAGTATATTGTGTAGCTCACAGCTACCTATGCCATACTAAGATCCCAATAGTGGCATAATTTTTGATAGGAGCCGAGACTGCAGAGTGCATTGACAAAATACCGAAAGGCTCTTTGGCCAAGAATCAGTCTTAAGGGTGTCTATCGACATGTTATGGGCATGAACCTGGGTCATCATCATGGCAGCATTAGGTCTTTATTGGTAATGGCATTTTCTCATCATTTGGAAGGTACAATTGTGCTTATTATGGAAAAGCCAAAACATTCTTACTACAAGTGTTATATAATAAGGAAGAACCGTGAGCATTGTGGTAAAACCATTCTTTTCAGAAATGTTGGGTTAAGCTCGGTATTCAAGTGAGTTGAGCCAGAGAAGAACTCAGGAGTTTGGTTCTGGAAAGAAGGTAAGACGACACGAAGCATCGAGAAGAGCTGGTGGAAGACGAGTTGTGGAGAATTGAGTTCATTTTGATTTAATATTTTGATTTAAATATTTTAATATTAATATTTATTACTTTTATTTAAATATTCTTTTAATTAATTGAGATGAATAGGTCATCGTGCAATTAATGACCCATGATGGAACCTTTCAAGTGGTTCAACTAACTTTAATAAATACATCATGGACCTTCGATTTAGGAATGTAATTATGAAATTTCCTCTTCTTTCTCACATATTCTTCTATAAATGTAAGTTGGAAACTCACCGATAAGAGTAAAATTTTAAAATTTTGAGTCTTGAGTGTCTTTCTCGGAGGTGCCTAAGTCGTGAAACCAAGAAAATCCGCATCTTGGGTCATTTTGTAAGTATTTCGGGTCTGTCGGAACTTTCTGTCCCACCTGTCCCAAGTACGAAAGTGCAAGTTGTTCCCCGATCGGCCGAAATCCCCTAAACTGTCCCATTCTCGGGCCCGTCGGAACTTTTTGTCCCAAATGTCCCAAAGTTAAAAAGTGTGAGCTTTCCCATTTTCGGCCGATTTGCCCAAACCGCGTCCTTCGGAACTTTTTGTCCCAAATGTCCCAAGTCCAAATGGGCCCGCTGTTCCAATTTCGGCCGAAATGCCCGAATCGCGTACTTCGCACATTTTCGTCCCATTTGTCCCAAATACATTTGTGCGTCCTCTCCCTGTTTCGCCCGAACCGGCCGAGCCGCGTGTTTCGCGCATTCGCGTCTCACCTGTCCCAAGCGTACCTAGTATCATTCACACTTAGTTTTTCCCGCTCGCTCCAAGTATGTTTTTTTTTTTAAGTTGGCGGTTGTGTATTCAATGCGCATTAAAGTCATTTCTCTCTCCAAACGGCTATATAACGAGCATTCCCCTTTGCGTTTTTGCATTGCTTCCATGCTATCTTTTGCTCGAACCCTCGCCATTTGAAAACCTGCGCGATTCCGCCTCCATTTGCAAATTCCTTCCAGAAGTCCAAGTCGCAGCTCCAAATCTATCAATATGAAGATCAAGTTTCAGGGACAGGAGCAAATTTCTCCACTCGAGTCTGCCGTTAGCAATATCGGAGACAGTGAAGCTCGTCATCTCGACTTCGGCGATTTTTGGTCAAGAATGACAGATGCAAACCCTACGCCAATGGCACAGATGATTAACGATAGCGGTTTGGCTTTCGCCGGAGGATTCCCTATCTCAGTGCAATGTGCTGACACTATACTTTCATGCGGAGCTCACTTCGACCCCGCTACGAGCGAATTGACAAACGTACACGGGGAGCTCATCGCTGCCGACGCCGCGCCATCGAGCTGCTCTGAGGATTCCGGAGATGGACAATGCTATAGTCATCTCTCGTGATCAAGCACAGGCCATGTTCGACCAAGACAGTGACAAATATAAAGCTCGAGTGGCGAAGTCTTGGTTGAAGAACCCTAGGAAAGGTGCTTCTCGCCTAACCAAAACCCTATTCCGAGCAGATTTCAATGAAGAATTGTCAGATTTTATAATCTTGCTGGCACGGGTTATGGGTTTGCCCTCCACCAACGAATTTCATTTCTGGATGTGCCCGCTCATCAGCATGGTGTGCGAGGGAACCCAAAATATCAACTGGGCAGAGATCATCAGTATGAATTTGGCTGAACAGCTATCTAACGTCCGACAAACAAAGAAGTTCTACATGACTTCATATCTGATGTATACCCTAGCAGCATCCAGGCAGTGGTTCGGCTTCTCCTATGTAGATACACACAAAGATGATCCAGTGTATGCCTATTGCCCGCAGTTCACCTTGGAGACCAGCAACCGCAATTTCAGAAGGGTCAATGACGCTTTCACCATGTACGTGGTCAGATTGCTCGAAGGAGATACTGCTAGAAGGTTTTCGGATGAAGCCATGAACTTGATATCGCAGTACGGAGCCTATTTCATTCAATTCAGGAAATTCTCCTATGTCAGGCTGGCTGGCTATGAGAGCACCCCTCTGCGGCTCCCCATGTTCTGCAACGACAAAATGGCCCTGATAGAAGTATGCAGGCAACTGGACAAGTTGCACAGAACTTGCAGAGACAAGAAGATTTCTGGCGTACACTTTCCCATCTCTCTGGGAAACTACACATGCAAAACAGCTCTGACGCCTGTAACACATGTAAAGAGCCCCGTCCCTATCATCGCTCATTTCTTCAAGCCAAGAACCTGTTTTGACTTGAAGAAGTTCATTGAAAGGAACATCAAGATAGTCTATCATCACAGGGCAGATACAGAAGACTACTGGGCCGACTGTGCAGATGATTTTGAAGCCAGAAGAAGGCATTGTGGCAGGTTCCCCTTGCAATTGATCCAAGAACTCAGTCTATACCAAGTTCCTGAAGGTCTCCAGGATGATAATTCTGAGCTATACTCTTATGAGTATGAAAATGTGATTAAACACACCCCTCTGGAGGACCTAGATTGGAACAGGAAAGAGAGAGATGATCTGGCTGAGATCCTTGCTCCAGTATTGATCAGAACTAGGGTCTGGTTCAGCAAGAAGATCCGAGAATTCAAGAGGCACTCAGGAGAATCCAGCTCTAAAGATGATTCAACACCCATAAGGGAGGCATCGGTTCCAGAGTCTGGAACACCAGTAAAAACCCCTTCTACCTCAACAACTCAGGGACCTGTGGAATCTACTCCTTCTCCATCTACCCAGGTATACAAGAAGAAACTCAAAGAGGTAAAGAAGGAGCCTGCAGAGAACGATCCTCCAAGAAAACGGACCGAGTTGCCTATAGGGCCAGAGAACATCATCGTTCTCAGTGAAAGTGAAGACAGTGAGATGCCAACTCCTGCAAGTGTTCCTGAAGATCCAACAGATAAAGATAAGGAGGTCCAGAGCACCGAACTTCCGGGTACTACTGATTCTTCTACCGCCATTACCTCCAGGGTTCTACCCACATCTCAGCTTGAGTCAGCAGCTGCACAGACCTTGAGTGTCATGAGCTCCCTGTCTCTTGGACCCCTTGCTTCTCCTGCAAATTCTTCTTCCTCTTTTGCTTGGGTGCAACCTCTGGTCGACAAAAGGAAGAGGAAATCCACCTCTCAAAACTTGGGACCAAATTTTGATGCTGTAGCAGCCTTGCTGGGCACCACTCCTTCGCGAGCCAAGAAAGCCAGAACTACTTCCAGGATTGTGTCTGATGCTCAAGGTCAGCAGTTCTTGGAGATTGCCAAACCTACAGTGGATAAGTTAGAATCAGATTTGTTGACATCTGACTTGGAGCTTTCAAGGATCCCTATGGGAGAGTCTACCCCTGAAGGCGAAATTCATAACCTCCAGGAGACAGTCACCAGAGTCATTGGAAGGGTTGAGAAAGGGCAGCAGACTATTGAACAACTGGAAGAACAAGCCCGAGTGCTCACAAGTTTTATCAAGTCACTTTTGTCTAAGGACAAAGTTTTAGACCCTACCCCCTTGACTGCTCTACCGCCTCCTGTAATTCTAAGCCAAGATGAAGTGCAAAGTATTAAAGATATGCACAAGTATTCTGTCTATGGCAGAGCTATCGAAGCCATGGTGGATGACATGCTTGTTGCTGGGCTAAACTTCATCGATGAAGCTTTTAAGCTGCATGGAAAGGTAGAGAATTTGCAGCAGAGACTGTCCTCTACTATTGGGGTAATGGATAAAGAGCTTAAGCTCTGGGGTAGTTGCATCGTAGACCTTCGCCTCATGGGCCAAACTGATGAGAACATCTTGCTGGCGAACAAGATTTTCGATGATGCTAAGGACAATCTGTCAAAACCTTGGGTCTACAAGTGTGGAGTGGAAAATCAGAGTCCTGGAGGAAGCTGTGGGAGAAATGAAGAATAGCTGGCAGAAGGGAGAAGCTTTCAAGACACTGGCAGCTGCTGCATTCAAAGATATGCATTGTCATCTTCAGGATGAAAACTCTGGCGTTCTCTTATCCTTGCAAGAAATCAAAGCTCAGTTCAGAGCTTTTGTCAAAGATAATCTTTTCAAGGAAGACTCCATCTCTAAGGACAAGATAAAGGAAATTTGTTCTCTCCAGTCTGCCATCGAAGAAGCAAACAAAGACTATCATACTCACGTCGAGTTTGATAAAGAGATGGAGAAATGCCTCGGGATTTTGACTCACCGCAACTAACACGCGCCCTCGTGGCAGTAGATATAGCCGAGTCATCAAGAAGTTCAGTAACGGATTCTCAAGACAAGTGGGTCCCTCCCCAAGAGCCGCCACCGTCTCCTTCTTTCTTTCTTTCTTTCCCTTCTTCTCTCTGTCTTTTCGCATTCCTCAGTATTTAGTTAGGATATTGCAACCGGCAATACTTAACTATTCTTTATTTAAAAGAAACGGTTACAATACGTAACTGAATTGTAATCTATATAATGGCCTTTGCCCGCCATTTTGAAAGGGGAGGAAGAACTTGGCATACTCTCGAAATTGTAGATAGATCTTGAACGTATCAATACAAAAGGGCTTTTCTTTTCATTTTCTATCTGGATCTCTGTACCTCTGTGTTTTCCTTTAGTATTGTGAAGATTATTTTGTACTTAATCTGTTAGTCTCGCTGATTGCTTTTGCAAATACAGTGATCTTGCACAACCAAGAAAGAACTTTGTGTCTTTGATTAATGAATCTGAAGAAGGTCGTTTGAAGAACTTTGTGTCTTTTGATCATATTCAGCCAATACAAATAATCTTTTTCCAAATTCCCTGCTACTTCGCACTCGTAAAGAATTATTCTGTTATCTATAATTCCAAACGTTTGCTATTCTGCTTATCTTCGTATCCTCTTTCCTCAGTCCGTTTGTAACTGATGATCTTTGTGGAAAACATTTTCGTGGTATCCAAGTTCGACCATAAAATGACATTCTGTATATTTGTAAATAAGTTCGTGTCTCAATAAGGGAACCTCTCCCATTAAAGAGGAGGGACTTTGTCCCCGACCGCTTCTTCTAAAAGTCCTATTTGAAAACCAACAGCTTTTTTGGCACTACTGGGAAAATCGCATTCCAAGATTTATAATTTTTTCGATCATCCATCGATCTGGGCGACTCCGCGCTTCACTCGAGGGAGAAGGGCCCTGGTATCAAGATTCTCGCCAGCTTTTGAGCAACAGGTTTTCCTTTCCTTCAAATAGAAGAACTCGCTCAACGAGCACTCCACCTGCTCGAGAAAGAAGTCCTTCGTGAGCCTCGCTAGTCCTAATCTACGAGCTTTAATCCTCATTGGTGTTACAGCTCCTCGTAACCGTATTTCCAAGAAGAATGGCACAAGTACCATGGGGTCAGCGTGTCGGGCCCCTGGCTCTCACTCAGCCTTTACATGAGTTACCTAGAGGTAACAGAAAGAACTTCCCCAAATTCAAAGGCGACGGCAAAGTGCACCCTGATGAGCATATTGCAGCCTTCATAGTTGCGTGTGGAGTCTTGGGGGTTGAACATGAAGACGCCTCAAGCGCAAGACCTGCTCGCCGAGACGCTACAGACAATGCCGCCGATCGGGTTCTATCATCTTCTACTGGTGCCATCATCGACCGGAATACCATGAGAACTAGGCTTCAAAGCCGCTTTCAAGCCGGCAGTAAGATGTGCATGCACCGCTTGCCCGTGATTTCTCAAATAAAGAAAGATCCATCGAACCCATGAGAGAGTTTGTGGCTCCTGTTCAACAGATCGATCAACAAAATTCTCGTGGAATACTCTACGGTTGATCAAATTCAAAATGTTTTTTTCAATGCCCAAACGCCTAAAGTCAGCTTATGCTCTAAGAAGGGCTAACTGGAACGTTAATACTGGATCAAGAACTGGCTGTTAGTGTCGAGGATGACCTAATCATGTCAGGGAAGTTGAAGAGAGACCCTCCCAAATCTAAATCTGCTGCTTCTTCATCTTCCACTTCTGGACCCAATACTGATCCGTTAGTCCAGAAACTTGCAAATGATCTGGTAGCTATAAAGAAACAATTAGCTCAGCATGCGCCGTATGCAGATGTTCCTAGAAGAAATTTTCAGCCCAAAACCGCTTCACAGCCCCCACACAAGATGGCACTTCAAGGACCTCCCGCCAAAGTTCCCGTGAATGCAACTTGCGAGGTCGAAGAACCAGAAGATGATAATGAAACTTGTGAGGAGTTCTTGGAGGAATTCGATGATGAGGCGGAAGAACCCGAGGGATCTCGAGTCAATTTCTTTACCACTGAAGGCATTGATGAGGCAGATGACTATGATGAAGTGGTAGCAGATATGAACAGCGAATCCTTCGCTGTCATGACTCGGGAACAGACGCATCAGAGGGAAAAGGTGACGCAACCCCTGAAGAAGTCCAAAGAGCAGCCTGCAACTATTCCTGTAATTGCCAGAAGAGGATCTCCTATTCCTACCTCATCTGCACCAAAGGTAAGTACTGCCAATCCTGCCCTTAAAGTTGCTTCTTCTTCTTTTTCTCCTAGGGTTGATAAACCTAAGATTCCAAATGATGATGGGCCATCCACCTCTGGATCCTTTGACATTGTAGATCATCTAAAAAGGACCAAAGTTCAAATTTCAGAGGCTGAATATTACCAAACCCATCCAAAAGCTTTTGCCAAGATGATCCAATTTGTAAATTCCCATTCCAAGACCACCTCCAAAGGCCTTTTGCCCACACCTCCTTCTACACCACAGCCCAGTCTAGTAGCTGCTGTCACCTCACCTGGCGACAAGATCAAGCCTTTCTATGTAACACTCCTTATAGCTGGCCACAGGCTCAGTAACTGTGTCATAGATTCCGGAGCCTCAGATAATGTGATGCCCGCCAAAGTAGCTCATGCTTTAGGTTTGACCCTTACTCGTACTTATGGATCTTGCTACTCCATGGAAAGTAAGGAAGTACCTTTGGTGGGAAGGATTAAAGATGCACAAGTGGCTTTTGCTGCTTTACCTGAAAAGAAGGTCTTGGCTACCATACTAGTAGCAGACATTCCTCCTTCCTATGGAATGTTGCTAAGCAGAAACTTCTGTAAAGATGTGGGTGGAGAGATTCAAATGGATTGGTCACACGCTCTCATACCTGTCGATGGACAAATGAAGAAGTTACTACCTGAGAAGCAGTCCGAGTACATTGTGCAGAAGACAGATGATCCCAAGGCACAAATACTCTATGAGGACAGGGGCCATGGTAATTACATGATTTTGTCCCCTGATGAAATTCGACCCTGCAAAATATCACCTAAAGATCCCAATGGTGTCTGGGTTTTAGAATTCGACGGCAGTTGTTCTTCGGCTGGTTCTGGGGCCGGTGTTCTGTTAATATCACCTGAAGGCTGCCTATACCCCTTTTCATTCAAATTGCAGTTCGAGAACACTAACAATACAGCAGAGTATGAGGCTCTCATCCTTGGATTGCAAGTGGCCAAAGAACGAGGTGTAAAAAATCTTTTGGCTCGTGGTGATGCAGAGCTGATTGTGAAGCAAGTCAGAAACCTGTTTCAGGTAAAGAACGGGAGGCTGAAGCATTATCGGAATCAGGTTTGGGATTCAATTGAATTCCCGGATGCCTTCTCCATCAAGCAATTCCCAGAGAAAAGAACAAGCAGAGCTGATTCCCCGGCCGCCTCTGTGGTCATTATTGATTCCTCATCCTGAATTCTCTCAGGATAAATTCACTATTGAGATGGTCCACCGACCTAGTGTCCCTGACAATACTAACAACTGGCAAGTCTTCAACGACGACCAGCATTTGCTTTCCTTCCTGGAGCTCAAGGGCAATTTTGAACAACTGTATTTCGAAGGAAGTGACAACCTGCCTCGTGAGAGCGTGTCTTCTGACCAAGCCGTCACCCAAGGAGAAGAAACTGATCAGGAAGGGTGCATTAAGCTCAAAGGAAACAAGATCCCCAAAGGTTTGGTGAGTTTGGAGGAGTTGTTTGATAAACATGACAGGTACGTGAGATCTAAAGCTCTCATTGGACCTCGGCAATCGGCTGAGTATGATAAAATTGATATTGGTAGTTCTGATGACCCGAAGCTTGTAAATATCGGGAAGTGTTGCACATCAGATGAAAGGAGAAGAGCAATTAACCTTCTAAGGAAATATAAGGATGTGCTTGCTTATTCTTATGAAGATCTAAAAGCCTTCAAGCCAAAAGAAATGCAGCACTCTATCCCTCTCAAGCCAGGAATCAAGCCTTTCAAGCAGAAACAGAGGCAGTATAACCCAAAGATAGCTGATACCATATTTCAGGAGATTCAGAAATTGCTAAAGGCTAAAATCATCTTTCCCATTCACCATTCGACTTGGATTGCAAACATCAGACTCAAGTAGGAAGAAGAATGGGGAGATCCGCATCTCGTGTTGATTTCAGAACCGAATCAGGCCTCTCTGAAAGATAACTACCCTCTGCCTATGATGGATCAGGTTTTGCAAGTGTAATGTGCTCCGAGATGTTATCTATGCTTGATGGTTTTTTTCTGGATACAATCGTAGAGGTCGACATCGCGATCAACATAAGACAGCCTTCACAACTCCTTGGGGTACCTTTGCCTACAAGAGGATGCCTTTTGGGCTGATTAATGCCGGTGCCACTTTCCAGAGAGCTATGGATCCGCTTTCTAAGCTTCAAGGGAAAATGCATAGTCATATACCTCGATGACTCGACAAAGTTGTTCTCAAAGACAAGAGCGGATCACTTCGACCACTGGAAGCAGCTTCGCAAAGATGCCGAGAGCATGGGATTTCCTTAAATCCTAAAAAAATCTTCTTCGTGTTACTTGAGGGAAAGCTATTAGGACACATTGTCTCAAAGGATGGCATCAAGATTGATCCTGAACGAGTTCAAGCCATCCAACAGATTCCTCTCCCTACTAGTAAAAAGGGCGTGCATTCCTTTTTCGGTAAGATCAATTTTCTAAGAAGATTCATCCCTGATTTTGCTGAATTAACTTTGAATATTTCTCAGATGATGAAAGGAAAGCAAGCATTTGGTTGGTCCTCTGAAGGGAAGGAATCCTTTGAGGGTATCAAGAAAGCTATTGCTAAAACTCCAGTTTTGGCTTGCCCTGATTTCAGCAAGGATTTCATTATCTACTGCTACGCTACAGATAGTACTCTGGCTGCTGTCTTAACCCAGGAGGATCCTGATAAACATGAGCTACCAATTGCCTTCATGAGCTATATCCTGAAGAACCATGAGCTAAAGTACACCATGATGGAGAAGCATGCCTTTGCAGTAGTCAAAGCCGCTGCAAGGCCTGCTTTCTATATCCTCAACTCTCACTCTACCGTGGCGGGTCCCGTGATACGATCAAAGTCAATTCTCACGCAACAAGAATTTGGATCCAAGAGGGGAAACTGGGTGGCTAAAGTCCAGGAGTATGACCTTGATATCAAGCCAACCAAGCTGGTTCGGGGAAAAGGTCTTTGCGAGCTCATTGCTGAAGGAGCCCAACATGAGTTACTCGGAGAAGAAAGCTGACCTTCCTAATCTCTCCTCGAGTTCGCTTGATGAATGGTACGCGACATCGCTCATTTTCTCACCTACGGGAATGCCCTCTCACTTAATCAAGTAAAGAAAAGAGGATCGTTAAGTTGAGATCAAGCACAATATGTATTTGTGGGAAAATGCCTTGTTCAAGCGCGGTTTGATGGGAGATTCCTGAAGTGTGTAGACAAAGAACAACAGAGAAAATTGCTCTCAGCTTTTCATGATCAGGCATGTGGAGGGCACTATTCATCAACAGTCACAGCTCACAAGATACTCCGGGGAGGATATTACTGGCCTTCCTTGTTCAGAGATGCCTCCAAATGGGTAGATAAATGCGAGGCCTCGCGACTTTGTGGGGGAGACCCAAACCGCCGCTGGCTTCTCAAGCCGCCAGGATCGAGGAACCATTCCAACAATGGGGTCTGGACTTCATTGGTACACTGAATCCTGCTTCTAGTGCGGGCCACACTCATGTGCTAACTGCTACTGACTACTTCACCAAGTGGGTGGAAGCTATTCCAGTCAAGAGCACCACTTCGGAAGTAGTATGCAACTTCATTAAAGAGAACATCTTGGTTAGGTATGGTGTGCCTAACAAGATTGTAACAGATAATGCCTCAAACTTCTCCTCAACTGAGATAATGGAATTCTGCTACGGATATGGCATCTCTCTGGCTCATTCTTCAGATTATTATCCCCAGGGAAATGGACAAGCAGAATCTACCAACAAGAATCTGGTGACTATCATAAGAAAGTTGGTCAATGAATCTCAGAGAAACTGGCATAAGAAACTTTACGATGCTCTTTGGGCAGACAGGATCACACCTAAAAGAGCCATCGGAATGTCCCCCTTCCAAATAGTGTATGGAGTAGAGGCTCAATTGCCAGTGACAGTGGAACTGCCAGCCTTGCACCTGATGAAGGCCATTGAGGACACTAGTTTCAGTGATGCTCTGGATAAAAGGATCATGTACCTGCACAAACTGAACGAGGATAGATTGGAGGTTGCTGACAGAATATCTGCCCACCAGCAGAAGGTGAAGGTTCTGTTTCGATAAGAAAGCTAGGTCCAGAGAATTCCAAGTTGGTGATACCGTGCTGTTGTGGGACAAAAGACACGAACCTCGTGGTAGCCATGGAAAATTTGATTCTCTGTGGCTTGGACCTTTCAAGATAAGACACTTTGCTGGTGAGAACTCTTTCTATCTTGATTACATGGATGGTTCCCCCCTCCCACTTCCTTATAGTGGGCAATATTTGAAGTTGTTCAAGTCCTAGGTGACTAGGGAGTCCCTTTGTATATTATGTACAGTGTTTTGCTTTTCCTGCTTTCGGTGTGTTTCCCTTCTGTTGTGTGTGTTGCCCTCTGTATTGGTTTGTTTTTGACTCCGTTGCCCAATGGATAAGGCACTGGTCTGCTTCACCGAGTTATCTAAGTTCTTGCCTTGTCTCATTCTATGAATTTACACCAAGTCATCCCCAGAAGGAGCCAGCTGTTGTCCCCTCAAAATTTCCCGCTCTGATAAGAGTAAAATTTTAAAATTTTGAGTCTTGAGTGTCTTTCTCGGAGGTGCCTAAGTCGTGAAACCAAGAAAATCCGCATCTTGGGTCATTTTGTAAGTATTTCGGGTCTGTCGGAACTTTCTGTCCCACCTGTCCCAAGTACGAAAGTGCAAGTTGTTCCCCGATCGGCCGAAATCCCCTAAACTGTCCCATTCTCGGGCCCGTCGGAACTTTTTGTCCCAAATGTCCCAAAGTTAAAAAGTGTGAGCTTTCCCATTTTCGGCCGATTTGCCCAAACCGCGTCCTTCGGAACTTTTTGTCCCAAATGTCCCAAGTCCAAATGGGCCCGCTGTTCCAATTTCGGCCGAAATGCCCGAATCGCGTACTTCGCACATTTTCGTCCCATTTGTCCCAAATACATTTGTGCGTCCTCTCCCTGTTTCGCCCGAACCGGCCGAGCCGCGTGTTTCGCGATTCGCTCTCACTCGCCCCAAGCTGCGTATTCCTAGTATCATTCACACTTAGTTTTTCCCGCCGCTCCAAGTATGTTTTTCTTTTAAGTCAAGGTCAGGTATTCAATGCGCATTAAAGTCATTTCTCTCTCCAAACGGCTATATAACGAGCATTCCCCTTTGCGTTTTTGCATTGCTTCCATGCTATCTTTTGCTCGAACCCTCGCCATTTGAAAACCTGCGCGATTCCGCCTCCATTTGCAAATTCCTTCCAGAAGTCCAAGTCGCAGCTCCAAATCTATCAATATGAAGATCAAGTTTCAGGGACAGGAGCAAATTTCTCCACTCGAGTCCTGCCGTTAGCAATATCGGAGACAGTGAAGCTCGTCATCTCGACTTCGGCGATTTTTGGTCAAGAATGACAGATGCAAACCCTACGCCAATGGCACTGATGATTAACGATAGCGGTTTGGCTTTCGCCGGAGGATTCCCTATCTCAGTGCAATGTGCTGACACTATACTTTCATGCGGAGCTCACTTCGACTCCCGCTACGAGCGAACCGACAAACGCACACGGGAGCTCATCGCAAGCCGACGCCGCGCCATCGAGCGCTCCGAGGATTCCTGAGATGGACAATGCTATAGTCATCTCTCGTGATCAAGCACAGGCCATGTTCGACCAAGACAGTGACAAATATAAAGCTCGAGTGGCGAAGTCTTGGTTGAAGAACCCTAGGAAAGGTGCTTCTCGCCTAACCAAAACCCTATTCCGAGCAGATTTCAATGAAGAATTGTCGATTTTATAATCTTGCTGCACGGGTTATGGGTTTGCCCTCCACCAACGAATTTCATTTCTGGATGTGCCCGCTCATCAGATGGTGTGCGAGGGAACCCAAAATATCAACTGGGCAGAGATCATCAGGATGAATTTGGCTGAACAGCTATCTAACGTCCGACAAACAAAGAAGTTCTACATGACTTCATATCTGATGTATACCCTAGCAGCATCCAGGCAGTGGTTCGGCTTCTCCTATGTAGATACACACAAAGATGATCCAGTGTATGCCTATTGCCCGCAGTTCACCTTGGAGACCAGCAACCGCAATTTCAGAAGGGTCAATGACGCTTTCACCATGTACGTGGTCAGATTGCTCGAAGGAGATACTGCTAGAAGGTTTTCGGATGAAGCCATGAACTTGATATCGCAGTACGGAGCCTATTTCATTCAATTCAGGAAATTCTCCTATGTCAGGCTGGCTGGCTATGAGAGCACCCCTCTGCGGCTCCCCATGTTCTGCAACGACAAAATGGCCCTGATAGAAGTATGCAGGCAACTGGACAAGTTGCACAGAACTTGCAGAGACAAGAAGATTTCTGGCGTACACTTTCCCATCTCTCTGGGAAACTACACATGCAAAACAGCTCTGGACGCCCAGAACATAGAAAGAGCCCTGGTCCCTATCACTGTTCATTTCTTCAAGCCAAGAACCTGTTTTGACTTGAAGAAGTTCATTGAAAGGAACATCAAGATAGTCTATCATCACAGGCGATATGATATAAGACTACCGGGCCGATCGTGCAGATGATTTGAAGCCGTAAGAAGGCATCAGGCAGGTTCCCCTGCACCGATCCAAGAACTCGCCTATACCAAGTTCCCAAGGTCTCCGTGATGATAATTTCGAGCTATACTCTTATGAGTATGAAAATGTGATTAAACACACCCCTCCGGGAGGACCTAGATTGGAACAGAAAGAGAGAGATGATCCGCCGAGATCCTTGCTCCAAAGATTGATAACTAGGGTCTGGTTCAGCAAGAAGATCCGAGAATTCAAGAGGCACTCAGGAGAATCCAGCTCCAAAGATGATTCAACACCCATAAGGGAGGCATCAGTTCCAGAGTCTGGAACACCAGTGAAAACCCCTCCTGCCTCAACAACTCGTGGGACTCGTGGAATCTACTCCTTCTCCATCTACCCAGGTATACAAGAAGAAACTCAAAGAGGTAAAGAAGGAGCCTGCAGAGAACGATCCTCCAAGAAAACGGACAGAGTTGCCTATAGGGCCAGAGAACATCATCGTTCTCAGTGAAAGTGAAGACAGTGAGATGCCAACTCCTGCAAGTGTTCCTGAAGATCCAACAGATAAAGATAAGGAGGTCCAGAGCACCGAACTTCCGGGTACTACTGATTCTTCTACCGCCATTACCTCCAGGGTTCTACCCACATCTCACTGAGTCAAGAATGCATTGCACACTGAGTGTCATGAGCTCCCTGTCTCTTGGACCCCTTGCTTCTCCTGCAAATTCTTCTTCCTCTTTTGCTTGGGTGCAACCTCTGGTCGACAAAAGGAAGAGGAAATCCACCTCTCAAAACTTGGGACCAAATTTTGATGCTGTAGCAGCCTTGCTGGGCACCACTCCTTCGCGAGCCAAGAAAGCCAGAACTACTTCCAGGATTGTGTCTGATGCTCAAGGTCAGCAGTTCTTGGAGATTGCCAAACCTACAGTGGATAAGTTAGAATCAGATTTGTTGACATCTGACTTGGAGCTTTCAAGGATCCCTATGGGAGAGTCTACCCCTGAAGGCGAAATTCATAACCTCCAGGAGACAGTCACCAGAGTCATTGGAAGGGTTGAGAAAGGGCAGCAGACTATTGAACAACTGGAAGAACAAGCCCGAGTGCTCACAAGTTTTATCAAGTCACTTTTGTCTAAGGACAAAGTTTTAGACCCTACCCCCTTGACTGCTCTACCGCCTCCTGTAATTCTAAGCCAAGATGAAGTGCAAAGTATTAAAGATATGCACAAGTATTCTGTCTATGGCAGAGCTATCGAAGCCATGGTGGATGACATGCTTGTTGCTGGGCTAAACTTCATCGATGAAGCTTTTAAGCTGCATGGAAAGGTAGAGAATTTGCAGCAGAGACTGTCCTCTACTATTGGGGTAATGGATAAAGAGCTTAAGCTCTGGGGTAGTTGCATCGTAGACCTTCGCCTCATGGGCCAAACTGATGAGAACATCTTGCTGGCGAACAAGATTTTCGATGATGCTAAGGACAATCTGTCAAAACCTTGGGTCTACAGCGTGGAGTGGAAAATCAGAGTCCTGGAGGAAGCTGTGGGAGAAATGAAGAATAGCTGGCAGAAGGGAGAAGCTTTCAAGACACTGGCAGCTGCTGCATTCAAAGATATGCATTGTCATCTTCAGGATGAAAACTCTGGCGTTCTCTTATCCTTGCAAGAAATCAAAGCTCAGTTCAGAGCTTTTGTCAAAGATAATCTTTTCAAGGAAGACTCCATCTCTAAGGACAAGATAAAGGAAATTTGTTCTCTCCAGTCTGCCATCGAAGAAGCAAACAAAGACTATCATACTCACGTCGAGTTTGATAAAGAGATGGAGAAATGCCTGGGATTTTGGACTCAGTCTGCAACTAACACGTCACCCTCGTGGCAGAGATATAGCTGAGTCATTGAAGAAGTTCAGGCAACGGATTCTGAAGACAGTGGGTCCCTCCCAGTAGCTGGCCACCTGTCTCCTTCTTTCTTTCTTTTCCCTTCTTCTCTGTCTTTTCGCATTCCTTGTATTTAGTTAGGATATTGCAACCGGCAATACTTAACTATTCTTTATTTAAAAGAAACGGTTACAATACGTAACTGAATTGTAATCTATATAATGGCCTTTGCCCGCCATTTTGAAAAAGGAGGAAGAACTTGGCATACTCTCGAAATTGTAGATAGATCTTGAACGTATCAATACAAAAGGGCTTTTCTTTTCATTTTCTATCTGGATCTCTGTACCTCTGTGTTTTCCTTTAGTATTGTGAAGATTATTTTGTACTTAATCTGTTAGTCTCGCTGATTGCTTTTGCAAATACAGTGATCTTGCACAACCAAGAAAGAACTTTGTGTCTTTGATTAATGAATCTGAAGAAGGTCGTTTGAAGAACTTTGTGTCTTTTGATCATATTCAGCCAATACAAATAATTTTTTTCCAAATTCCCTGCTACTTCGCACTCGTAAAGAATTATTCTGTTATCTATAATTCCAAACGTTTGCTATTCTGCTTATCTTCGTATCCTCTTTCCTCACCCGCTTCAGAATCGATGATCTTTGTGGAAAACATTTTCGTGGTATCCAAGTTCGACCATAAAATGACATTCTGTATATTTGTAAATAAGTTCGTGTCTCAATAAGGGAACCTCTCCCATTAAAGAGGAGGGACTTCTTGTCCCCGACCGTTGCTCATTTTGTTTTGTTGTTTTCGAGACTGATTACTTCACTATGGATTTATTATGGCTTCTTGATTTAGCATGCTAGTAGATATCATAGACATTGGACTGTTATTGATTTGATCTTTATATGATGCATATGGTTTACTGGTGGACATTTGATGACGATATTTTGTATACTTTTGCGGGGTTATTTATCTTAATTATGACATGTAATATGTTTAATCATATTGAGTAGAACTTGATAATTGGACTAATGTGATGATCATTTTGATATAAATGATATGGGGAATAGAAATGTGCTAGAAAGTGTTAGTGATATCATACTTTGCATAGATGATAGTAAATCATGTGTCATTTATTTTAGATTATATTGTATATTTGGCATGAATGTTTTAATGCCAAGCCAACAGTGAAGGAGGTATCCCTCTGTTCTGCAGGTATATTATATTCACAAAAAATTGGGGAGTGGAGACCAACCACATCGGATTTGAGAAGAATCCAGCTAAGGTCACCATGGCAACAAGTAATTGTGTGTGTGTTAGAATTATCTGGTAAAGGGAAAATTGTGACCTAGGGATCATGTGTTGTTTTGTTTTAATTTTTCCCTTTTACTATGTTAGTATGTGTTGCTCTTAGTAAGTGAAATTTTACTTGTGTTATTATTCATATTCCTTGGATTGGAGTTTACCCCTTTGTTAGCCATGGGTTGTAGTGGGTTAATTAAGTTAATTTGAGATTTTCCTAAACTAATTAAAAGATGTGACCTAAGAGAGTTCATTTATTAACTTTGATTTACTTTGGATTTTGTGTGGATTGATGTGTGTTTGAGTTTGAGTGTAGCACACTCTACCCCACATGGGAAACTCGAATTTGGCCTTTGAGGCCAAATTTCAAAGCTTGTGGGACAAGTCAAACTTGTCCCACACCTCTTAAAACCCCATGCCAACCCTACCTATGGGTTGGAAGGAAAAATTTAGGGTCTTTTAGGTGTTTTGGGGGGGATAAAAGGGTAAAATATTAATTGCACTTTCTTTTAAAATTTAATTTTGTCCTTTGGGGAATGGGCTTAGTTGGAGTGTGTAAGGTGCTTTGCCTTTCTTTCAACCACTTATTAATGGTGCCTTGGAATTTGATGTTTACCAAATGATGTGGAGTGAAGGGAAAAGGAGGTGGCATCCTACTTGGAGCCACATCATCCCTCCCACTCTTTTCTCTATTTATTTGATCCTCTTGTTTGTTTTGGGGTTGGAAGTTTCATTTTTGGTCTTTTGTATTTTGGAGAGGAGAGGTTTTGGAAGGAGTTGTGGTATTTTGGAGCTTGTGGATGCTTGCTTGATCTTGGAGGGATTGAGACTTCATACTTGGAGCAAGCTCTACCATGGAAAAGTAGGATCTTCACCTTTTTTGCATTATATCTCTTTTTGTTGTATGAATGTATATGTATGTTGTGTTGATTATTGTTGTTTGAGATGCTTGTTGGGAATGGGTAGAATGCCTAGGTTGGGAGTGGGAGGAGACTATGGGGAGTTTAATTGAGGGAGGCATAAGAGATCATGTTCTTGAGGAGGGAGTTTGGGTTGGGTGCCCACCTTGTAAGAGAAACGCTTGCATTTTCTTCTTGTTTTACTTTGAGGGAGCCATAAGAGTTGAGGGAGGCATAAGAGTAAAAGGAGGGATAAGGGGTACTTGAGGGAGGCATAAGAGTTGTTAGGGGTATTGTATTTTACATTGGAGGCTTTTAGGTGGCACCCATTCCCATTGGGAGGCATAAGTGGCCTCCCCATATGTCTTACTCTTATGGCTTTCTTGATAAGCCTTGTGACTTGTTGTTGTGATTGTTTTCTTTCTTGTGTTGTTAATCTTGTTTTTGAAGGATTATGGAATGAATGTGAAATGTTATGTTTAGTTATGTGGAAGCTAGTAGTTTCCATGAGTTGGATTTTCTCCCATTGTGATGTGGTTGGGGCTCGGGGGCCAATGGAGAGGATGGCTTCTCTTCTCCATTGGGTATTTTGGTTGGGAGGAGAGCATTGCCCCTCCCCTTATTTTGTTGTGAATCAAGCAAACTATGGAGGAGCCAGGTTGTTGATATTTGGAGCGTTGGAACCTTGTTGATAACAATGTGAAACCACCATGTATTTTTCCCACCTTGAGTGGAGGAAAAATGTAATATTGCTTTGTATTTTAGCTTCCATCATTGTAAATTTTGTCCCACATTAAGTGGAAAGTGTTGTAACAAGATTTTGAAAGAAAGTTGTTTTGATCTTCTTTAGTAAGAGGTGTATTGGAAAAGTGGAATATTAATGTATTTTCTCTTCTTGTATTGTTGATGGTAAGATTTAAGTTTTTTTAATTAGCCCTCAATATGCCAATGAAATCATTTAAGCTCTAGCTCAATTATGTTTTTCTTCATTTATGAATCCATTGTAAAATTATTGGCAAATTGTAGAAGGAAATGAAATCAACCTATTTGAAATCCCATGCAAGGCTTATTAAATTGTGTAGAAGGAGATCTTAATGCAAAAGTACTAAGCTTAATGAGTTAATTACCCATATTTCCTCAATGTTTAATAAGGAAACCAATATTGTAAATATTTTTCATATGTAAGTAATATTAAAAGTAATGGGTTTACTATTGTTAAATCATATTATTACCAACATACTATTAATATTCCTTTTTATATTAACATAGTATACTAGTATAAACTGCAACCAAGAAATAATACTGATAGAACCTACGTATGTCCTTATAATTGCAAAGCAAACTATGCTAGAATGCATATAAGATCATACATTCTTATAATACAAAACAATTAGGATTATGTTATACCTCAGTAAAATCATTATAGTTAGTGATGCGCCTGCATCAAACCATGTATGGGATGTTTTTTTTTTATAAAGTGCAAAGTAACTGTTCTCCATGAATTTTTTGACATGAAACAGACCCACCTCTTCTGAGACGTTCGCTCTATTTACTGGGCAGCTGCTTCGTGAACATTCTGATTTGAAACAGACCCACCTCTATGAGTTCTTTTTTAATGGGTTGTATAATAAATTAGGTCGGGTCTCATTAGAGAATCAATGTAATAAATTTCATCTGGTCCCGGGTAACACTCTCACTGTCCCTCAATCGATTTGATAAAAATATCTTGAAGGCAGAACCCGAATTTGAAGGTGCATTCGATCATGAGCAGAGATAACAACATAGTTGGACAAACCGCTTGTCTTAAGCGCTCAAAAGAATGAAAAGGCTTTTTCTTTTTTGTTCTCTACTTGCTGGCCATTTTCTCGTGCAGGCCGTGGCCAGGATTTGTGCCTGTAACACACCTTATGACCCTCGAGGTTAGTGGAAGTAACACATCTTGTTTTCCCTTTGAAGCTTCTTCTACACCCTCCTCGTAGCACGTGCGGACATGGACCCCTTCTCGAGCACCCCTCGCTGCATCCGATGACAGTAGAGGTCGTTTTCCTTCCACTCACTTGTTGTAGCTCCTCTGTAACCCGTTTCTTTTTTTTTCTTACATCGGACGGGGACCGATTAAGGCGTTTGGGTAGACCAAATGGGAGGCGTGAGATTTGCGTATCCTTGTAGCAGCGGATTAATGAATCATGCGGCCCAGTTGGTGAAGCTGCATGGAAGGGAGGGAGTTGTGATGTTTGGAAGGTGGCCATTAAAGCCACCCACCCCAATCCTGTTTTCAAACATAGATTTGACTGATCTTCCCACCAAAGAACTCTAGCCCTTTATTCTATTTTTTTTTAGAAAAAGATATGTTTAACCTACTTTAAGGAAAGTAATTTTGAATGAAGGCAATATTGTAACCATGTTCCCTATTTCCTATTAATTCTATTTATTTATTTATTTTTTTACTAATGGACTTCTAGTTTGATTAGTATTTCAATTTAACTTATATGGACACTGTTCATAATCCTTGATGTTACCTTTAGTGCAAAATTGTCCCTTTACATAGTGCTATGCTCCGTGTTATGAATCACTTAGTAACTTAACATAGCTCTATCTTTTTGTGAATGTAATATGTGAATGCAACAAGAGAAGGAAGGGAAAGAAGTAGGTTTTATTTCCACCATCTAAAAAGAATGAGGAGGCAAGAGTAAGATGGTTGATGTTCTTAACCAACGCGAGGAAACCAAAAACTTCTAAAATCTCTTCAACTATGCCATAGATGCATAATGCAATCAAAATTTATGACTAGTTCCATGAGATGATGTTGTAGGTAAATCAAGCAAGCATGAAATCTTTCTTCCAACTATCTCACATGTAGTTTCTTCGTCAAAACCCTTTTAAGGTCCAAGATAACCTTAGCATCCCAGTGTTGAAAGTCAAAATTGATACCACAACACTAGATTAATGGATTCATTATCTCGAGTCCTCCATTTAAATCAATAAGTTTTCTGATGATAACATGCTCACCTTTGCACCATTAAAGTCATACTTCTTAGCATTCCACTGGTAGAAATATTGAATATGGAGTGACTCTATCAACACTATATAGTTTTTATTTTGGTTACAAGTAATCACTAGCCTTATAATGTGCACTCATATGTCCTGGTACACTTAGTAAGTATAAAATGATTGAATTCTAATCCTACACCTAAATAATTAAAACAAAGAAAAAAATTAGTCGCATTTTCGGGTTGTATGTTTGTGACAGCAAGTTCTTCGTCATCGTTGTCATCATCATCATCATGAGTGTCGTCATTTTCGCGGCATCACATTTTTGTATCAAAGCCAGGGGTTCGAAGCTTGGACCCTTGGGCACACGAAAAAATGAAACAGGAACATTTAACTTAGTACAGAGCTGATTCTTTTAAAATATAAAACCACAATGTTGATAATTATAGTAAACAACAAATTTAGAAAACTGACACAAGACCTAGAACAATTAACTAAATCTTGCCTTGATCATGCAGGGGGCGCGGATTGGGTGAGGGGTCTCTTCATATAGACCTAGACATACCACCACCAGAGCAGGCCATAGCAGCCATCCTACCTCAGATCTTGCAGACACTCCAGGATGTCAATGCCGCTATACGCGGAGAGCCCTTGGGAGGATGACTTGCTAGACATAGTTTGGAGCCATCAGTAGATGCCTCAGGCATCCCCTCAACATAGCAAGGAGCACAGGGTAGAGAAATTCCATGCGGAGTCGGCTAGGGTAGAGTCGCCACAGAGAGGACATGGGGACAGGATCTCAGGACATAGGGACAGGTCTCGGAGCCCTAGACAGAGGGAGGAGCATACAGAGAGACCTAGGATTCATCATACGTCAGCTGCAGACCATATCAGGGAGATCCTGAAGCTACGACCATCTCACTATTGGGTGATATAGGTGGTTTTCAGGAAGAGGTCTAGTTGGTGAGCTTGAGCGGATGCTTCAAGCTCTACCCTTATACTAGCAACACGAAAGCTCATGTTGCAATCCATCTTCGAAGGATGGAGTAGGAGTCTAGTGGAGGACCGAGGAGCAGTAGCTCCATGTTGACTCAAAGACGATTACCTAGGAGTTGTTTGAGGAGTGTTTTAGGAGCAGGTATTTACCTAGGAGATTTATACTGGCAGCAATGAGATAGATGAGTTTCATGATCTCGTCAGAATCGATGAATGATAGGCGAGTATGAGAGTCGATTTTGGACCTACTCTAGTACGTCAACTATATGCAGGATGAGCAGGTATGGATTCATAGATTCATTTGGGGCCTAAACTTGGATTTAGGTGGCGCAGTACACATTCACTGCCCACAGACATTAGCAGAGGCCGTGGAGAAGGCCTATATTACAGAGGAGACACGGGGAGGACACAACAAAGCTAGAGACGAGTTCGGAGCCTGTATCAGCGAGATGTAGGATGGAAGGTCGAAGGGGTCAGTTCCTCCTCCACGGGGTGGACAGAGTTCAGGGCAAGCTTTATTCAGGCCACCACACAGCAGCAGCAGCAGACCCGCCCACCTTACCGACCTTCTCAGAGATTTGATGCGCAGAGAGGACGTAGTATGGGGCCTCCTCCTAGGGTCCCATTAGGACACAGGGTGCATTGAGATCTCGGTCGGTAGGAGCTCATCGGCAGAGACCTCGGCAGATCCATGCCGCAGATTGTTAGGATCTCGTATCTCGATCATCTAGAGTACCAGCTAGGGCTGCTTCCCACTGGAGGGGACCAGGCAGTTGTTATGGTTGTGGTGTTGTTAAACATCATTGGAGAGATTGCCCACATAACCCTAACAAGGGTAAGACACAGAGCTCAGAGCCTATTGTTGGAGATATGGCACGGAGTCATCGGATCTACGTAGTGGTCAAGAACCGCTAGGATGAGCACCAGAGTACCGTGATTGAGACGACAGGTAGTATTGGTGGTATTTCCACCTCTATATTATTTGATTCTGGTTCTTCTGATTCTTTTATTGCACCATCCTTAGTAGAGCGTTGTAGGCTAGTGGCAGTTAGGAAAGGTCATAGTTGGGACATTGAGATGGCTTCTAGAGCCAAAATTTCTATAGACTCCTTAGTTAAGGAGTGTGTAGTGGATTTGGGACCCTTCACCACTACTTCTGATCTTTGAATCCTTCCATTAGGATCTTATGGCATCATTTTAGGCATGGATTGGTTGTCTGCTCACAGAGCTAGAGTGGATTGTTACCATAAGATTATTGCTTACATAGATGATCTTGGAGTAGAGTCAGTGATATCAGGAGTTAGGAGGCCCATTTCCATTCGCACCATCTCCGCTATGCAGCTTAAGTAGTGTGCGCGGGGTTGTCGGTTATTTTCCATTACGGTCGTGATGATTAGAGGATGAGTCAAGAGGACCTTCCCTCGATGATCATTCCATCTTATCAGAGTTTTCTGATGTGTTCCCAGGGGAGCTACCGGGATTACCTCCCCCACGTGAGATCGATTTCCATATAGATCTAGTTCCAGGTGCAGAGCCTATCTCACGAGCACCCTATCAGATGACTACTCCTGAGCTATGTGAGCTCAAGTTGCAGCTTGAGGGCCTTCTAGAGCAATGCCTAATCTATCCTAGTGTATCCCCTTGGGGTGCACCAATGATCTTCGTAAAGAAGAAAGATGGATCTCTTGGTTATGTATTGACTACCGTTAGCTGAATAAAGTAACGATCAAGAATCGTTACCCCCTTCCACGCATTGATGATTTATTTGATCAGATGAAGGGGGCTACAGTTTTCTCTAAGATAGATCTTAAGTTAGGGTACCATCAGCTCAGGATTGCGGAGATAGATATTCACAAGATAGCATTCCATACGCGATATGGCCACTACGAGTTCACAGTGGTACCTTTCGGTTTGACGAATGCCCCCGCAGTGTTCATGAGTTTGATGAATGGGGTATTCAGGACCTTCCTTGATCACTTTGTGCTCATCTTCCTTGATGACATTCTAATTTACTCACGCACACGTGAGGAGCATGAGGAGCACCTTCGCTAGGTTCTTCAGTGTCTTCGTGAGCAGCACCTTTACGGGAACTTGGAGAAGTGTGCGTTCTTTCAGCCTGAGGTGCAGTATTTGGGCCACATCATTTCAGGGGAAGGTATTGCAGTCGATCCTTCCAAGATTCGAGCCATCATGGATTGGCCAGCACTCACTAGTGTGACCGAGGTGCGTAGTTTCATGGGTCTAGCAGGGTATTACAGGAGGTTTGTTCAGGATTTTTCACGGATTGCGCACCCTATCACTTCTCTTCAGCGAGAAAGGGAAGAAGTTTTTATGGAAAGATAGATGTGAGCAGGCTTTCAGTACACTGAAGGAGTGCCTCATGAGAGCACCTATTCTTGCAGTGCTAGATCCTCAGGGTGAGTTCTATGTTTGTACAGATGCTTCCTTGGTAGGACTTGGAGGTGTGTTAATGCAGGAGGGTAGAGTCATTACCTTTGAGTCTCGCAAAATCAAAGATTATGAGCTCAATTATCCGACCCATGACCTTGAGCTTGCAGTAGTGGTACATGCCTTAGTGCGGTGGAGACATTTTCTTCTTGGCTGGAGATTTACACTCAGGACTGATCACTTGAGTCTTCGCCACCTCTTCACGCAGCCCAATCTCAATGCTCATCAGCGGCGTTGGATGGAGTTACTCTGTGAGTATGACATGGAGATAGAGCATGTGAAAGGGAAGGAGAATGTGGTTGCAGATGCCTTGAGTAGGCAGAGACATGTGGCTATGGCCACCTCAGTGGGCACAGATTTACGGAGTAGGATCTTGCAGCAGCTTCCTCAGGATAGTTTCTACCTTGCAGCCAGAGTAGAGATTGAGTCTCAGAGACCCCTTGAGGGGAGATTTGATGGATTTTCATTAGAGGCAGATGGTCTTCTCAGGCACAGAGGTTGGATATATGTTCCTATAGATGGAGGCTTGAGACATGAAATTTTGACAGAGGCTCATCGTGCACCTTATTCAGCCCATCTCGGGGTGAAGAAGATGCACGCCACCTTGAGACAGTTGTATTTTTAGAGAGGACTTTGAGAGATGTGGCTTCATTTGTGTCACACTTTGTTTAGAGTTCCAGAGGGTGAAGGCTGAGCATCAGCATCCAGCTGGCCTTCTCTATCCTCACGCCATACCGGAGTGGAAGTGGGACACCATTTCCATGGACTTCATCATTAGGTTACCTATGTCGAGATACCACCACGACGCCATCATGGTCACGGTGGATAAATTAATGAAGGTAGCTCATTTTTCTCCGGTGAAGACAACCTATACACAGTCTTTGTGGCACGAGTTTACCTTGATGAGATTGTCAGATTACATGGGATTCCGCAGAAGATCATTTGCAACCGCGACCCTTTGTACACCTCCCATTTCTGGACCACCATGCAGTATGCCCTCGGGACGAGGATTAATTTCAGTACTGCTTATCACCCTGAGACAGATGGACAGATAGAGAGGGTGAATCAGATTTTGGAGGATATGCTCAGGATGTATGTGATGGATCATCAATCGAGATGGGAGGAGTATCTGTATTTGGTGGAGTTTTCCTACAATAATAGTTTCCAGAGTTCTATAGGCATGGCTCCTTTTCAGGCTTTATATGGTAGAGAGTGTAGGACACCTCTTAGTTGGGACAGGATTGAGGACAGGGTTTCCCTTGGGCTAGCATTATTACAGGATATGGAGTAGCAGGTTGCCTTGATCAGACAGAGATTGTAGGAGGCGCAGGATAGACAAAAGAAGTATGCAGACCAACATAGGATAGATCGTAGTTTTGAGGTGGGCACGAAGGTGTTTCTTCGTGTCAAACCGCATAAGAGCCCTATCCATTATGGAAAAGGTTCTAAGCTTGCTCCTAGGTTTGTGGGTCCCTTTGAGATCTTGGAGTGCCTCGGTCCCTTAGCCTATCGTCTAGCATTGCCACCTAGCTTATCTCACGTCCATGATGTGTTTCACGTTTCTGTGCTTAGGAGATATATTTCTGATCCTTCTCATGTGCTAGATTGGACTACATTTGCAGTGCAGGATCAGGGGTAGGTGATGGTGGAGCCCGTGCGCATTATAGATCGCAGGACCCTGGGCCTTCGTGGCAGAGAGATTGATTAGGTTCGGGTCCAATGGGACAGGTATGATGAGACTGCAGCTACTTGGGAGGATGCTACTTTGTTACGAGGATAGTTTCCACACCTTTTCCAGTGACTTCCAGGAGGAAGTCGAGTCTAAGGGGAGGGGGATGTAGTGCCCACTTCCCTTCGACACCATTTTGTTTTGTTGTTTTCGAGACTGATTACTTCACTATGGATTTATTATGGCTTCTTGATTTAGCATGCTAGTAGATATCATAGACATTGGACTGTTATTGATTTGATCTTTATATGATGCATATGGTTTACTGGTGGACATTTGATGACGATATTTGTATAATTTTGACAGGGTTATTTATCTTAATTATGACATGTAATATGTTTAATCATATTGAGTAGAACTTGATAATTGGACTAATGTGATGATCGTTTTGATATAAATGATATGTGGAATAGAAATGTGCTAGAAAGTGTTAGTGATATCATACTTGCATAGATGATAGTAAATCATGTGTCGTTTATTTTAGATTATATTGTATATTTGGCATGAATGTTTTAATGCGGCCAACAGGCTGAAGGAGGTATCCTCTGTTCTGCAGGTATATTATATTCACAACAAAATTGGGGAGTGGAGACCAACCACATCGGAATTCGAGAAGAATCCAGCTAAGGTCACCATGGCAACAAGTAATTGTGTGTGTGTTAGAATTATCTGGTAAAGGGAAAATTGTGACCTAGGGATCATGTGTTGTTTTGTTTTAATTTTTCCCTTTTATTATGTTAGTATGTGTTGCTCTTAGTAAGTGAAATTTTACTTGTGTTATTATTCATATTCCTTGGATTGGAGTTTACCCCTTTGTTAGCCATGGGTTGTAGTGGGTTAATTAAGTTAATTTGAAATTGTCCTAAACTAATTAAAAGATGTGACCTAAGAGAGTTCATTTATTAGGATTTGATTTACTTGGGATTTTGTGTGGATTGATGTGTGTTTGAGTTTGAGTGTAGCACACTCTACCCCACATGGGAAACTCGAATTTGGCCTTGGAGGCCAAATTTCAAAGCTTGTGGGACAAGTCAAACTTGTCCCACACCTCTTAAAACCCCATGCCAACCCTACCTATGGGTTGGAATGCAAAATTTAGGGTATTTTAGGTGTTTTGGGGGATAAAAGGGTAAAATATTAATTGCACTTTCTTTCAAAATTTAATTTTGTCCTTTGGGGAATGGGCTTAGTTGGAGTGTGTAAGGTGCTTGCCTTTCTTTCAACCACTTATTAATGGTGCCTTGGAATTTGATGTTGACCAAATGATGTGGAGTGAAGGGAAAAGGGTGGCATCCTACTTGGAGCCACATCATCCCTCCCACTCTTTTCTCTATTTATTTGATCCTCTTGTTTTTTTGGGGGTTGGAAGTTTCATTTTGGGTCTTTTGTATTTTGGAGAGGAGAGGTTTTTGGAAGGAGTTGTGGTATTTTGGAGCTTGTGGATGCTTGCTTGATCTTGGAGGGATTGAGACTTCATACTTGGAGCAAGCTCTACCATGGAAAGGTAGGAGCTTCACCTTTGTTTGCATTATGTCTCTTTTTGTTGTATGAATGTATATGTATGTTGTGTTGATTATTGTTGTTTGAGATGCTTGTTGGGAATGGGTAGAATGCCTAAGTTGGGAGTGGGGAGGAGATGGGGAGTTTAATTGAGGGAGGCATAAGAGATCATGTTCTTGAGGAGGGAGTTTGGGTTGGGTGCCCACCTTGTAAGAGAAATGCTTCCATTTTCTTCTTGTTTTACTTTGAGGGAGCCATAAGAGTTGAGGGAGGCATAAGAGTAAATGGAGGGATAAGGGGTACTTGAGGGAGGCATAAGAGTTGATAGGGGTAGGGAGGCATGTAGGGGTTTTGCATTGGAGGCTTTTAGGTGGCACCCATTCCCATTGGGAGGCATAAGTGGCCTCCCCATATGTCTTACTCTTATGGCTTTCTTGATAAGCCTTGTGACTTGTTGTTGTGATTGTTTTCTCTCTTGTGTTGTTGATCTTGTCTTTGAAGGATTATGGAATGAATGTGAAATGTTATGTTTAGTTATGTGGAAGCTAGTAGTTGCCATGAGTTGGATTTTCTCCCATTGTGATGTGGTTGGGGCTCGGGGGCCAATGGAGAGGATGGCTTCTCTTCTCCATTGGGTATTTTGGTTGGGAGGAGAGCGTTGCCTCTCCCCTTATTTTGTTGTGAATCAAGCAAACTATGGAGGAGCCAGGTTGTTGATATTTGGAGCATTGGAACCTTGTTGATGACAATGTGAAACCACCATGTATTTTACCCACCTTGAGTGGAGGAAAAATGTAATATTGCTTTGTATTTTAGCTTCCATCATTGTAAATTTTGGTCCCACATTAAGTGGAAAGTGTTGTAACAAGATTTTGAAAGAAATTTGTTTTGATCTTCTTTAGTAAGAGGTGTATTGGAAAAGTGGAATATTAATGTATTTTCTCTTCTTGTATTGTTGATGGAAAGATTTAAGTTTTTTTTTAATTAGCCCTCAATATGCCAATGAAATCATTTAAGCTCTAGCTCAATTATGTTTTTCTTCATTTATGAATCCATTGTAAAACTATTGGCAAATTGTAGAAGGAAATGAAATCAATCTATTTGAAATCCCATGCGCAAGGCTTATTAAATTTTGTAGAGGAGATCTTAATGCAAAAGTACTAAGCTTAATGAGTTAATTAACCATATTTCCTCAATGTTTAATAAGGAAACCAATATTGTAAATATTTTTCATATGTAAGTAATATTAAAAGTAATGGGTTTACTATTGTTAAATCATATTATTACCAACGTACTATTAATATTCCTTTTTATATTAACATAGTATACTAGTATAAACTGCAACCAAGAAATAATAGATAGAACCTACGTATGTCCTTATAATTGCAAAGCAAACTGTGCTAGAATGCATATAAGATCATACATTCTTATAATACAAAACAATTAGGATTATGTTATACCTCATTAAAATCATTATAGTTAGTGATGCGCGTACATCAAACCATGTATGGGATGTTTTTTTTTATAAAGTGCAAAGTAAACTGTTCTCCATGAATTTTCTGACGTGAAACAAACCCACCTCTTCCGAGACGCGTTTTCTCTGTTCTTTGGTAATTTTGCCGTGAACATTCGATTTGAAATAGACCCACCTCTATGAGTTATTTTTAACGGGTTGTATAATAAATCAGGTCGGGTCTCATTAGAGAATCAATGTAATAAATTTCATCTCGGTCCCCGGGTAACACTCTCACTATCGCTCAATCGATTTGATAAAAATATTTTGAAGGCGTAACCCGAATTTGAAGGTGCATTCGACATCAATGAGATAACATCATAGTTGGACAAACCACTTGTCTTAAGCGCTCAAAAGAATGAAAAGACTTTGTTTTTTTTTGTTTCTCTGTTTCCTAGCCATTTTCTATGCTGAGACCACGGCCGTGGATTTGTGCCTTAACACACCTTACAACCCCGAGGTTAGTGGAAGTAACACATCTTGTTTTCCCGCCTGAAGCTTCTTCTACACCCTCCTCAGCAGCACGCGCGGCCATGGACCCCGTCTCGAGCACCCTCGCTGCATCCGATGACAGTAGAGGTCGCTTGCCCTTCCACTCACCTGTTGTAGCTCCTTTGTAACCCGTTTCTTTTTTCTTGCATCGGCAGGGACCGATTAAGGTGGTGGGTAGACCAAATGGGAGCGTGAGGTTTGCGTATCCTCAGTAGAGCGAAATAATGAATCATGCAGCCCGATTGGTGAAGCCTACACGCAAGGGAGGGAGTCGTGATGTTTGGCGGGTGGCCATTAAAGCCACGCACCCCAATCCTATTTTCAAACTTAGATTTGGTGATCTTCCCACCGAAGAACTCTAGCCCTTTGTTTTATTTTTTTAGAAAAAGATATGTTTAACCTAATTTAAGGAAAGTAATTTTGAATGAAGGCAATATTGTAACCATGTTCCCTATTTCCTATTAATTCTATTTATTTATTTATTTTTTACTAAATGACTTCTAGTTTGATTAATATTTCAATTTAACTTATATGGACACTGTTCATAATCCTTGATGTTACCTTTAGTGCAAAATTGTCCCTTTACATAGCGCTATGCTCCGTGTTATGAATCACTTAGTAACTTAACATAGCTCTATATTTTTGTGAATGTAATATGTGAATGCAACAAGAGAAGGAAGGGAAAGAAGTAGGTTTTATTTCCACCATCTCAAAAGAATGAGGAGGCAAGAGTAAGATGGTTGATGTTCTTAACCAACGCGAGGAAACAAAAACTTCTAAAATCTCTTCAACTATGCCATAGATGCATAATGCAATCAAACTTTATGACTAGTTCCATGAGATGATGTTCTAGGTAAATTAGGCTAGCATGAAATCCTTTTTTTTTTAACTATCTCGGATGTAGTTTCTTCACAAAACCCTTTTAAGTTCCAAGATAACCTTAGCATCCCAGTGTTGAAAGTCAAAATTAATACCACAACACTAGATTAATGGATTCATTATCTCGAGTCCTCCATTTAAATCAATAAGTTTTCTGATGATAACATGCTCACCTTTGCACCATTAAAGTCATACTTCTTAGCATTCCACTGGTAGAAATATTCGAATATGGAGTGACTCTATCAACACTATATAGTTTTTATTTTGGTTACAAGTAATCACTAGCCTTATAATGTGCACTCATATGTCCTGGTACACTTAGTAAGTATAAAAGGATTGATTTCTAATCCTACACCTAAATAAATAAAACAAAAAAAAAAAAATTAGTCGCATTTTCAAGTTGTATGTTTGTGACAGCAAGTTCTTCATCGTCATTGTCATCGTCATCTATGTGAGCATCGCCATTTTCACGGCCTTACACTCTTTCCCTAAAACCCCATGAAAATGTTAGCATAGGATTAGATAATCATTTTTGTTACACTAGGAGTAGTACAACACTTAGTTTAGGAAAAGGAAGCCGGCCTTCTTTGAAGGTTCACTTCAAGCCCAAGTCCCATAGCTTGAGAAGTGATCCCATGTGTCCCAATCACACCGAATGTCCTATTCACATCTTGGCCATTCGGAGGGTGCGAGTTATTTGGGAACAACGGTGACAATTAGAATAGGAAAAAAATTTGTTGTGACATACATGGAGGGTTTCAAACCACCTTCTGAACTTGTAAAAGACAGTTTTAGAGATTTTTCACAGCCAAGGGTGCCCACATGTGCCTCGGTCTTCCTCCAGGTTCACTAGTCCAGCTAGGTCTTCAAGATCCATCCTTTTCGGTACTTCAACACATTCAACCATAATTTCCTAAAATATGGACATTTTACTAAGAATCTAGATTTAGAATATTGTTATTTTTGGTTTTATAATTGTTGAAATTGGATTCCTAAATTGCCATTATTTTTTTTATTTAGTGTGATATCATATTCCCATATGTTTATTATTAGAATTTATGTAGTGTAATATCGGATTCCAATATTTACATGGTTCCATAAAATTATGTTCCTAATTCCATATTGAGTTTATGAGAATGGGAATATGCCCATTCTCAACACAAT
>CM031240.1:120677-228872 GCA_018340775.1 Taxus wallichiana var. yunnanensis
CGAGATGTGATAATTGCAAGGACTGCTGCAACCTTTTGGGATTGTATAAAGTGGGTACCACTTCTTTCTCTTTCTCAAACTCATGATGTAGATGTTGTTCAAGCCTTTGAAATTCCTAATAATGACTTTGAATATCTAAGGGCTTTGATGATCAAGAAGTATGATGGTGGTATCCCTTCGGAGGAAGATAGACAATTGTTAATGAATGTTGTTGTTGGTCAAGAGAAAGAGTATAATACTAGAAGTAAAGTTGTTAGAGGAGATGGTCCTCAAGCCAAGCCAAAGACACCCTTGCTCACAAGCATTCCAAAAGAAAATCCTAGAAAGGAAACACTTGCTAAGAATTCTGTTGTCCCATGCAAAATATCAGTCCTCTTCATGCCCAAGCTCCCAAGAATCCTTCTCCATCCGATGAATCTATTTGTGTCCCTTCGAATGTTGTCCTACCAAAGATTTTTCCTTATGACATAGCCCAAGTATTGAGTCAAATCAAAGTGAGTGTTCCAATTATTAAGTTACTTAGAATACCTGAGCATAAGAAGAGAGCATTTGAGTACTTGGGATTGAAGGAAGAAAATAGTATACCAAGTAGGAATGTAAAAATTGTTGAGACTCCTCTTCAAATCATTGCTGGTATTGAAACACCACCAACATTGGAGGATCTTGGAGAGGAACTTGAGGTATATTTGGGGACATCCTTTGTTGATTCCCAATTCAATGTTGATCCATTTTTCACAACTTTTCTCATAAAATATAGGTTTGCTTCACAATTGTATGTTTGATTCCAAAGGCATCATGTAATGTGATGCCTCTAGAAGTCACGAATGAGTTGGATATCAAAGTGACAACAACATATGGGAAGTGTACAACCATGGATTTAAGGGAAGTGTTGGTTCTTGGTTGTGTCAAGGGTTGGGTAGTGCAACTTGTAGCCTATCCGTAATAATTTGAAACTGGATGTTATAATAGTTCACTGCCATACCAAATGGGGTATGATTTTGTCAAAAAAATGGGCTGCAAGTGTTGGTGGTAGTGTTCAAATGGACATTTCCTTTGCCACCATTCCCATTGAGGGCAGCCTTTTCAAACTCCATGGTGAGAAGAAAATGTTGCACTTGATTGAGGATCCCAATAATGCTTCCTATGAAGTGTTGTCTGCTTATTTAGATGCTGAAAATTTCATTGGCTTTCCTAATGGAAAAGAACACAAGATGGATGAATCAAAGTGCCTTGGTATGGAAGGTTCTCCTTGGACCTTGCTTTTTGATGGAGCTTGCTCCAAATTTTGAAATGGTGCTGGTATAGTTCTCGCTTTCTCCTAGTTTTGAAGAGTATATTTTTCCTTCAAACTTAATTTTGAATGCACTAACAATATTTCTGAGTATGAGGCATTGTTTTTGGGGTTAAGGATTGCATGGAAGTATGGATTGAAGGATATTGTTGCTAAGGGGGATTCAGAGCTGGTTGTCAAGCAAGTAAGGAAGTTATATGCCACAAAAAAGCAGCGTATGAAACAATACAAGCATGTTGTTTGGGATCTAATTGAAATGTTTGATTCCTTTAACATTGTTTACCATGATAGAAGTCTTAATACTTCAGCTGAAAATTTGGCTGTACATGGTTCTAGATTTGAAAATTGCACCATTTCACCATATTGTGAATACAACATTGAAGTGCTAACTAGGCCACCTATCCCAGATAATGTGAAACATTGGCAGATTTTTGATGATGATGCACAAGTTTTGAGGTTATTACAATGCCAAGGTGAGTTTGCTGGTTAGAGCATTGATTGGGAGCCAATGGTATGCATGAATGAAGGGAAAGAAACTATATTTGGGAAATATATCATCCAATTGAAAACAAATACCATTCCTAGAGGTCTTGTGGCACTTGAGGTAAATTTTAATAATGCTGATTGCATCATAAATAGAAATATGTATGATTCAAGGGATGTGAAAGAGCATGACTTGGGTACAAAGGAAAAACCAAGAAAATTTTGGTTGGGAAAAAATTTAAACAAGGATGAAAAATAGTCCTACCTCCAATTGTTGAAAAAATATCAAGACTACCTTGCTTGGTCCTATTCAGAGCTGAAGGCATATAGAGAAGATTTGTTTCAACATGAGATCCCTCTTGAAGCAAATGCCAAACCATTCAAACAGAGGTAAAGGCCTATTAATCCACTTCTCTCTATGAAAATGCAAGAAGAGTTAAAGAAGTTGAGAGATGGAGGTATTATTCAACCCACTAGGCATTCATCTTGGGTTGCAAACCTTGTGCCAGTTACAAAGAAGAATGGAGACATTAGAATTTGTGTGGATTTTAGGAATCTAAACAAATCATTCATGAAGGAAAACTATCCCTTGCCAAATATGGAAAATATGTTGCAGCTTGTGATAGGATCATAATTTCTCTCTACTTTGGATGGTTTCTTTGGGTACAATCAAGTAGTGGTAAAAGAATCAGAAAGACTTAAGACAACATTCACTACTCCTTGGGGGACTTATGTTTTTCTAAGGATGCCCTTTGGATTGATGAATGTTGGTGCCAATTTTCAAAGGGAAATGGATGTTGCTTTTGCTGGTTACATCAATGAGTTCATTGCAGTTTACCAAGATGATGTGACTATGTTTTCAAGGCAGCAAGGTGACCATTTGCAACATTTGGAGAAGATGCTGATCAGATGTAGGGAGTATGGCATTTCTCTTAATCCAAAGAAGTGTCATTTTTGTGTGCAAAAGGCCAAGTTGTTGGGACATATTGTGTCTAAGGATGGTGTCATGATAGACCCTAAAAGAGTGGAGGTAATCAACAAAGTACCTATCCCAAGAACCAAGAAAGGTATCCAATCTTTCTTTGGCCAAATCAATTTTATTAGAAGGTTTGTTTCCAATTTTGCTGAGCTGACTCTTCCAATCACAAGCATGTTAAAAAAGGATCAAGTTATCAGGTGGGAGGAGGCTGCCATTCAAGATTTTGAAGGAATAAAGGATGCACTTAAGCATGCACCTATTTTGGTAGCTCCAAACTATAAAAGGCCTTTCCAAATCTTTTCTTTTGCCTCTGAATTCACTATTGCTTCAGTTTTGTTACAAAAGGATGAGAATGGAGATGAGAGGCATGTTTCCTTCTTTAGCAAGGCTTTACAAGCAGCTGAATTGAAGTATACAATCATGGAAAAACAAGTGTTTTCCTTGGTGAAAGCAACAAAGATTTTCAGGCCTTATATACTGAGCTCAAAAGTTGTTGCTTATGTTCCCCACACCATGGTGAAAGACATCTTATCAAAAATGGAGATCTCAAGTAAAATATGTAGATGGGTGAAAAAATTACAAGAATATGATATGGATATCCAAAAAAAAATCTAGTAAGAGGTTTGGGTCTTGCCAAGCTCATGGTGAGAGCAATTTGTAAAATGTAGAAGTGAATCAACTAGAGGAAGAAAGGGCAGAACTTCTTAAGATATTGGTGAATTTTCAATGGTACAAGGATTTGATCTTCTACCTCAGACACCTATGATGTCCTAGTCATTTAAATAAAAATCAAAAAGAGCCCTCAAGCTAGTTTCTCAAAAATATATCATAACAGACTTTGGGCTAGCTTGGAAGAACCACGAAGGTGTCCTCTTGAAGTGCATAATGAAGATGAAGCTCCCAAGATAATTGATAATTTCCATGGAGGAGTTTGTGGAGGACACTTTTCTGGGAGGGTGACAACACATAAGATTTTGAGAGATGGTTAGTGGTGGCCTACTCTTTTTAAAGATGCATCCCAGCTGGTTAGAATGTGATAGTTGCGAACATTTCTCTGGAAGACTGAAAGCTTCAGGCTCCCTTCCTTTGCAGCCTGTATCAATTGAAGCCCCTTTCAAACAATGGGGAATGGACTTCATTGGTGAGATTTCAAATCCTTCTAGTGCTGGTCATAAATGGATCCTTGTAGTAATTGATTATTTTACAAATTGGGTTGAAGCAATTCCATCTAGGAAGGAAACACACCAAGTGGTAATAAATTTCTTGCTGGATCATATCATATGTAGATTTGGAGTTCTAGTTAAGATTATATTTGATAATGCCATGTGCTTTAGAGCCAAACCTTTAATGGCAATGTGTAATGAATATGGGATAAATCTGATTTATTCTTCAAAGTACAATCCACAAGTGAATGGACAAGCTAAGTCCAATAACAAGAACTTACTCAAGATGATTAGAAGGACCTTAGAAATGAACAAGAAGTAGTGAGGTGAACAATTGAATTTTGCAGTTTGGGCTGATAGAATAACTCCTAAAAGAGAAACTAGTAAGAGCTTGTTTTAATTGGTGTATGGAACTCAGACTTTACTACCCTTACACCTATAATTATCTTTATTTCAGTTTTCTCAACAGTTAGAAGATCAAGAACATGGCCCATATGAATCCAGAATCAATCAAATCATTGAGTTGTATGAAGAAAGAAGATCCTCTCATCAAAGGCATGTAAGATTTAGAGAGAAATTTCGTGAGGTTGTTTGATAAGAAGGTCACTCCTAGAGCCTTCAATATGGGAGATCTGGTTTTTCTATGGGATAGTAGGCATGAAGACAAGGGAAAGCATGGCAAGTTTGATGCATTATGGATGGGCCCTTATGCCATTGACATCAAAATTGGTGAGCACACCTTTTTTCTCAAGGATCTAGATGGGGATTTGCTAGAGCTACCTGTTAATGGCAGACATTTAAAACATTTCTTGGATTAAATCCCCAAGTGAGGTATGCACAAGTTGTATATTTGTATAGTCTTTGTTCTTTCTTTGTTTTTTGTTGTTGGTTGGTGTGTGGTTTGCCCTTTTGTCCTTGGCAACCATTTTTGGCTGGTTTTCTCGGTCCTTTTTGGAAGTAATTCTAATTTTTGGCTACCTTTGTGTTTTGACTCCTTTGCCCAATGGTTTTTGGCACTTGGTCTATGTTTTGTCCTTGTGGCACTCATTGGGAGTGCCCATCCCCAAGAAAGAGCCAATGTTGGTCCCATTATTGAGTTTTCATAATGTGCCCTAATATTTTCATGTCCAAATTTGCTCACAAACATTTTACCTCTTGATTTGGTGGCCTACAATTCATTTCTCCCAATTAAATGCTTCGAAAATGCCCATGGTGTTATTGTTTTGCCCTATTTTGAAATATTTTTCCAAGTTTTCCCCTATTCGTACCCTAATTTCTTCATTTTTATGGGATGTGTCATTTCTCTTTTGTCAAATCATGAAAAAACTTGGGTTTGATCGAATCTCAAGTTTGTGCACTTAATTTCCCCAATCCCAGGCTTGAAAGCAATGTCAAAAATGGTTTAGTTGATTCAAAATTATAAAAATCTACCTTCCTTGTTGAAAATTTTGAATTCTAGGGCATCCGGTGAATTTTTGACATTTTGACAGTCATACCCATCAAATTCATCATCACAATATTATTCCAACATTGGCGGGTTCCTATTTGCTGAGGACAATTGGGAAATGTTTTTGACTTATTTTATTGAATTTTTTGGCAAAATGGCTTAGTTTGGTCAGTAGCTCCGCCATTTGCATTAAGGTGCCTACGTGGCACGATTATGATTGGACTGAGGATTGGCATGTTGTCCTTAAAAAATTTGGATTTCATCTTGACAAATTTCTCAAAGTCAATTCTCGGCCCGAAATCTTGTAGCGAATGGGAAGAGGACACGTGGTTCGGGAGACATGCGGGCGATGGAAGAAGTTGGAAAAATTTTGTGTTTTGCCTCAAGGTGTTAAAGTGAATTTTTGACTTGAAGGCCTACATCCAATGGCAAATGGACACGTTTCTAGGAGAAGTCGGTGAGGGGGTGAAGGTTTTGATGCATTTGAAGATTTGTAAAAGGTGGAGAAAGGCGCTGAGGGAAAGTTTTATGATTTTTGCATTTGTGTTTGTAAGGTGAAAAATGAAAGATGGTCCCATGACCAATGATGAGGCAACATGTGGCACCTCCTAAGTAGTTAAAGGGAGAGTGCGGGCTAGGGGAAAGTTTTGAAACTTTGAAAATTTTGGTAGGGAGATTTAAAGGAAGAATTGGAGACTCGGGCCCGTGGCAAATTAGAGAGCGCCACGTGGCAAAGTAAAAAAATAGGGTGCGGGCCCCGTGGAAAAAAATGTAAATTTTTTCCAAAGTCTAAAAAATGTCAAAATTCATAAAATTGGCCCACGGTTTTTAGTGGGGCCCACATGTGGACACATGGCGGGTCTAGGGGAGAAGCGGAGAATTTTTGCAAAATTTTCCAAAATTAAAAAGGTTCGCAAATGCATTTCTAAAGGATGGGAGTTTGATCCAATCACGTTTTGACATGTGTCCCGCCCCATTCAAAGGTAAAAAGGTATTTATGAGCTTATTTTTAAAATGGCATTGTCCACATGGAGGGTTGATATTAAAAGTTGAGCAAAATTGATGGATATTGTGCATTTGTTCATTTTGGCCGCCGTGGGAGTTGCAACAAGCTTGGATTCGCCATTTCTTCACCAAATTACATCAAATTTTATATGATTTTGCATCCTTTCAGCCTTATGAGTGCAATGGAACTATTTTCATGAGCTAATTTAATGATCTATGATGTTTTTGGTGTAATTTTTAACCCTATCCCGTGAAAGAACGTGAAAGGTCAAAACTAAAAGTTGTAGAGGTGAAAATTAAAAAGGTAAAACATGAAAATGATTATTAAAGCTTGATGGCATTCCTGAATGATAAAAACGTGACCCTGGGATGGATAGGGATCAATTTTTTTGTAATATTTTAAACTTTTTTTGCATCCCTAGCAATATGTGAGTTGTTTTCCAGTTTTATGTCATTTTTATGAAAGGATATGGGTTTTTGTAACAAATTTGATCCCTTAAGCATATTCTTTGCTTGGGAAGGAATATTCCATGATGGCATGAGGTATATCATGTATTTTGGGACAAATTTTTAGAAGGGGAAGGATAAAAAGGACATAGATTTTTCAAGCAAAAAATAGGAAGAAGTCCATTTTCTCTGAGAAAACCGCCTGAGAGCCATTTTCAACTCCATGTTGCATCAGATTTCATCATGTTGAGTTGGTTTCAGTTGTAAAGCCATCAAAAAGCTCTGATATTTTTCCAATACCCTTTTCCTTGATGTATTTGATCAATTTTTTTATTATTTGGTGTTATCTCTTGGCAAAATTTGCATATGCTTATGTTTCAGAATGATTTCAATTTGTGTTTCTTACTCATGTTGTAACCTTATGTTTAGGATCTCTTTGATTATACAAGGTCTCATTTCTTGTTGATGGTTTAATGGCATTTGCAATCTTATATTCAGAAGAGCCTTCATCTGATAGAAGATAAACAAATTTAAAATCATTTTATTATCCTTGAATATTGAGATTATTTGTAAACCTTTGGGTGCACCTTAGGTCATGATCAAATAGGGATTCCTAGATACTTTATTGGTATTTTACTTCAAGCTTTTGTGGCAGGTTATCAAAGGTTGTGTGGAAGAGTGCAGATCTAGGCCTCCATTTAGTGCACATATCCTAGTTGAAGGAGTATTTTAAACCCATTGAAACATCTCTGTTGTTTAGGTGCTACAGATCTCTTGCAAAGGTTCTCAAGGAAGTTGGTAATTCCTAGCTAGTCATGTCTAAACATCTCCCAACAAAATTTCATTCAAAATAACTCATCCTACCCATACTACCCCTGCATTGCATTTTGAGTCAACAAAAGAATAAAATCCATTCACAAAAATGCGCAAAGAAAATTAGGACAATACCATGTCTCTAGCAGCCTTAGCCTTGTCTTGAAAACATTTCCATCATTTAGTAGTGACAACTCTTTTGACTTTGAATAATGGATAATTGATCATGTTTTCCCAAGGCCATCTCCATATAATGTGCAAAGCATGAGGATATCCCCACCTCCTTCATCAAATAAAGGCTGTAATATAGTTTCTCTTACCTTGGTTGAAAGGCACAACCTAGAATAGTGAGGATTAGATCAAAATAATTTTGAGGTGCTACCCACTCCTTCAAATCTTGAGTTCTAACAAGTTAGATAGATGTGTTCCCCATAAAAATGACACACAAATCATCTATCTACCCTTGAGTGTCTTGTGAGATCCATGATGTTGCTTGAGTTGTGAAGGAGATTAAGTTTGGGTACCAACACCATCCCCACGTGAGATAGATTTTCATATAGATTAGGTTCCTGGAGCAGAGTCTATCTCACACGTGCCAAACATAATGACTACCCTAGAGATTTGTGAGCTCAAGATTCATCTGAAGGGCCTTATTTAAAATGGCCTCATCCATCCTAGTGTATCCCATTGGGGTACACCAGTGATTTTTGTTAAGAAGAAGGCTATATCCTTATGATTATGTATCAATTACAGAAAACTGAATAATGTAACGATCAAGAATCGTTACCCCCTTCCACACATTGAATATTTGTTTGATCAAATGGAGGGGAATACAATGTTTTCAAGATAGATCTTATGTCCGGTATCATCAGTTGAGGGTTATAGAGGTGGATATTTAGAGGACAACTTTGGCACCATATTTGGCCATTATGAGTTTATAGTTGTGTCATTCGGTCTTACGAATACCCCTGCAGTGTTCATGAGTTTGATAAACTGGGTGTTAACAAAATTTTTAGACCATTTCATGCTCATATTACTGGATGACATATTTATTTTCTCATGCACACGTGAGGAGCATAAGGATTACCTTCGCTAGGTTCTACAAAGGTGTCTTTGAGAGAAACAAATTTATGGGAACTTGGAGAAGCATGCATTTTTTTAGTCAGAGGTTCATTACTTGGGTCAAATTATTTCTTGGTAATGTATCACATTCGATCCTTCCAAATTAGAACTATCAAGGATTGGCCAATACTAACCAATGTGACCGAGGTATGCAACTTCATGGGATGAGCATGGTACTACAAAATATTTATGCAGGACTTCTCATGTATTTCTCATCCCATTACTTCCCTTCAGCAGAAAGGGAAGAAGTTTTTCTAGACAAAAATATGTAAGAAGGTCTTTAGGACTTTAAAGGAATGTCTCACTACAATGCCTATCCTAGTAGTTCCAAATGCACAGAGGGATTTTTTCATATGTATAGATGCTTCATTGGCATGGATAAGTTGATTTTTGATGTAGGAAAAACGATTTTTTTGCCTTTGAATTTCACAAAATCAAGTATTACGAACTCAATTACCCAACTCATGACCTTGAGCTTGCAACAGTGGTCCATGCTTTGGTTTGGTGGCGACATTTTCTGTTGGGTAGGAGGTTCACTCTCAAGACATATACCATGAGCCTATGACACCTATTCATGCATCCCAATCTCAACGCCCGTCAATGGCGTTGGATGGAGCTTTTATGTGAGTATGATATGGAGATTGAGCATGTGAAGGAGAAGGATACTGTGATTACAGATGCTTTGATTTGATGGAGGCACCTTGTCATGGCTACAACACTTGGTATATTTGAGGGCCAAGATCTCGTAACACCTTCCTCTAGATAGGTTCTTTCTTACAACTACATCTGAGATTGATTCATGTAGACCCCTTATGGGAAATTATTAGGATCTATATTTCGATTTAGATGGAATTATTTTCCATAGGGGTAGGATTTATGTACCTATATATAGAGGATTGAGACATAACATCTTATAAAAATCCTCATCATGTACCTTATTCATCCAATGTAGGGGTGAAGAAGATGCACGCTTCACTGAGGCAAACTATTTCATTAGAGGGGTCTTCGAGGGATATAGCCTGGTTTGTATCTCGATTTTGGAGTGTCAAAGGGTGAAGGAAAAGAATCACCATCCAGTTGGCCTTCTTTATCTCCATGCTATAAAAGAGTGGAAATGGACCACCATTTCCATGGATTTCATTATGGGGCTACCCATGTCGAGATACCACCATGATGCCATCATGGTCATGGTAGATAGATTGAGGAAAGTATCTCATTTTTATCTAGTGAAGACCACATATAAAGCTAATGCAAGAAACACGAGTCTATTTGGATGAGATATTCGGGCTCCAAGGGATTCTCAAAGATTATTTGTGACCGTAATAATTTATACACATCACATTTTTGGACCACCATGTAATTTGTTATCGGGAAGAAGATTAACTTTAGTATAACTTATCACCCAAAAAAATATGGTCAGATGGAGCGGGTGAAACAAATATTGGAGGATATGCTTTACATGTATGTCATGGATCAACAATCATGTTGGGATGAGTTTCATTATTAGGGAGAGTTTGCTTATAACAATAGTTTTCAGAGCTCCATCAGGATGGCACCATTTTAAACAATATATCATAGGGAGTTTAGGACTCCATTGAGCTAGGATAGGATAGAGGATAGGGTATCTCTTGGGGTAGCCATGTTATAGGATATGGAGAAGCAGGTCAGCTTGATTAGATAGAGATTAGAGGAGGCACGAGATATGCATAATAATTAAGAAATTAAAAGGAGAGTTTACCATAGCTATGAGGTGATCTCAAACGTATCCTTGAGAGTCTGACATCATAAGAGCCCTATCATTATGGAAAACACTCTCGCGAGCTATGATATTTGTGGGTCCATTTGAGATCTTAGAGAAGATCGGTCTTGTTTCCTACCTCTTAGCCTTTTCACCGAGTTTGTCTCATTTCCATGATGTTTTTATATTTATTTTACTTCTTGAGATATATTCCACATCCTTCTCATATATTGGATTGGACCGCATTACAGGTATAGGAGTAGGGACATGTGACTGCTGAGCCTATGTAAATTTTAGAGTGCATGAAATAGGGCCTTCGATGTCATGAGATTGATCTGGTACATGTCTAATGGGATCGGTATGACAAGACAAGACATCGATACTTGGGAGGATGCCACTTTGCTACATGTTCCATTTTCAAACTTATTCCAGTGACTTCCGGGAGCAAGTCGAGTCTAAGGGGAGGGGAATGTAATACCCACTTCTCTTCAACACTTGTTCCTGGTATACTCTTTCTAACTAGATGCCTATAGACATGGTTATTGATATATTATTTTGGATAACACATGTTTAGACTATGTAGACATTTGATTATTATGATGATCTGACTCTTATCGTGGATTGTTTTGATGCCTTGTGGACACTTTGTTAGACATTATAACACATGTTGATTTAGCATTGTGTACTTATATATATTGACATTATGGATGTATAGTTGTTGCAAGTATGCTCTAATGCATTTCTAACCATGGCTACATTGATATTATGGATTTATTGATTTTGAGATGATTTTAGGTGATTAGTATGTGGATTGGGTGATTGTCGTAAAATATGAATTGTGATTATGGATGATTGTAAATGTTTAAATTAGAATAGAAGTATATACTGTGATATTTGATGATGATTATGTGATAATGCTATATATGTGTTGTATTTCCATGACATATTGATGCGTCCATGAAGCCGAAGGTGGTATTGATTGTGATTGCAGGAAACAAAGATCACACCAACAAGAGAGACTAGGAAAGATAAAAAAGAAGGAATGTCATGAATTCACAACAAGGTCACATTGAAACTATCATGTTCTATGTCGCATCCTCTTCATGTTTTTGTCTTTTAGGAGGTCTCCACGGGGAGCACCTCATAATTTGACCATGGGTATTTATTGGTATGTTATTTTATTTGCATGTGGTTATGCTAGTTATGTTAATGTGAATGTTGTGACTTTAATTTATATTCTTAGGTACCCCACTTGTGCCCTTATGTTCTATGTGGTAAAGGTACCCCTAGTTTAGATATGTAATTTGTTAAGTGTGAGCTAATGTTACCTTTTGATTATTATGAATGCTATGTGTACCCTTAGTTTTATTATGATTAATTTGAAGGGTTTTATGCATTGTGATGATGTGGTATTTGGACGGTAGAGATTCCTTGGTATATGCTTTATCCCATTTCTCTTTTGATTTAAAATTGAATCTTTCCTTAGTATGTGTGCCATCCTAAACCCAAAATTCATATTTGGGATTTGAGACCAATTTTGATGGTCGTGTGATAAGACTTGCTGACATAGTTACAATAACCGGACCTAGAGTTTCCCTTGTAACTTGAGCTCTACTCAACGTAATCAATTTATGTCGATATGATGAATTATCTATATATGGGGGAGTAAGTAGCGACCATAACAATTCATGATCAAACTTAAAACGATAGTATTTAAGACTCATCTTGTAAGCACTTTTTTTTATTTTGGTTAGTCTTCTCAACTTGCTACTTTAGTTAGAATCTCCTTCTTAGAGTATCATTTGACTTATAGCCACATGTGCGACCTCTTAATACCGTCATAATGCTATGTAGAATATTATGTGATCTTTTATCTTGTATGAATGGATTTTGAAATAATGGTGTTTTTTTCTCTCTCCACCCTCTTATCTCTCCAAATATGACTATGTTACTTTGGTTGATTTGAATATGTAAATGGATTGGGAAATGTAAATTGAGTTGAAACAAGATGAATATGGACATGAAATGCAAATGGTTATGAAATTTTGAATGGAAAATAAAATGTCTCTTAAATTTTTTTCTCATCCTTATTCTATCTCTCTGTCTCTCTCTTCTATTCAATTGAAAATGTTAGAAATGATGAACATGTGGATTTATGTACCATTCTTAGGACTGACACAATGTTGGTTCCGTACTTCTAACAAGAAGGATTAAGAGTGTGATATGTTGTAATCAATGAGATGACATTAAGATATTGCACATTAATATGAATTATGAATATTAAATGAAAATGAATTAAAGGGACTTATATCATCAAAAGTAGTTTTTTGAATACTATTGTTCCTCTTGTACTCTTATATTTCAAGCATTATAAATGGAAAACTATGTTGTTTGTGTTTGCCTTGTGTTAAATCTGAGCTTACAACCCTAGTAGGAGTGACACATAATTAATGTAGGAACAACTATGTTGTCTAGATAAACAAGGAAGATAGTTGAATTTTTTAAATGGGTAAAAAGCATACCATTCACTTCATAGGTGTTAAGACCATTTGAATTTAAATATGGATCTCATGGTTTCATGGACTCAAAGAATCACCTGCCTAATAGTTATTGTGGTTCATAGATAAAATCAAAATGTTATGAAGTACCTTAGCATTTTAAAACCATATAAATGCAATGAGTATTCAACCTTTTTCGTACCCTCCCTCTCAATCATGTCACATCTAGGTTTGTAAAACCCTAATGTCTTAAGAAATACTTTAATCCTCACAATTAGACTTCTTGTCCTACACTTAAGAAAATTATTCAAAGACCATTTATATAACTTAAGTGTCCTTGCACATAGCAACAAACCACTTGAGTAACCTTGTCATTCATAAGGTAAATATGACTAACACTTCTTGGTGTCATATGTCTACTCATCTTCATGGAAAAGTTAGAGTTCAATGCTCATATGTGACCTTGATGTCTTAGTGGTCAACCATATTCTTAAGAAGATAGTTTGGGACAACTTCATCATTGAATGAACGCTTCGTAAGATCCTGATGACACAAGATGAGTTAGTGCACTAGTTTTACTATGCATTAAACTCATGCTAATGATCTATTTAGTTCATCGTATATAAATATGTCACCTTTCCTATTAACAACTTTACACCATTGTCCCTTACAAAGGTTTAATGGGATAAATATGTTTTCACACATTAAATTAATCTATAGTGAGGTGTAGAGCCTGAGTGCAATTGGAATCAAACTAAACCTAATACAACCTATTATCTCTCGAAAGTGCACCCTGTAGAGAGATGGTTGAAGGTTTTCTAAGCTTGCGCAATTGATCACTCTCTTTCGTAGATACAATGGAAACACCTCAGGTCTGTGGGTATACCTATTTTGAGGTGAGTCTCTAGGATTAAAAGGTTGGTTCCTTCTTAATGTATCCTAAATTGATTCTCAAGTTTTAAGGGGTAAAAGATGACTGTAAAATGATTAAAACTAAGGTGATACACAAAATTTGTATGAGGGCTTTGACTGAGTATATGCACAACTGATATTGGAAAAAAATTTAATGCACGAGCCAATAGTTTTCTACATAATATCTAAGGGAAAAACACTTGGTTATACTGAGGGATAAAATCACAATAGTACTAATAAGTTAACATGCACATTAAAACCATGCAGAAGAACTTAATTTACAGCAAGGTAAGATAATTGGTCAGGGAATTTTAATTCAAAAGACTAATACGATGAAACACAAGAATGTAAATAACTTGGTAAGGCAAAAATTTATCACAACTCAGAAGGAAAAATGGAAAAAATTGCTTCAATACTCCTATATCCAAAAATTCCTCCAGTAGTTCTCATGTGCTTTTGCAAAGGCACACAATATATAGCCAAAATAAAATTCACCCTCTTCCTAAAAATAACCTATGGATTGTACTCACCCATGCATTCTATTTTTATCCTTTATTTAATAATAGATAAAGGAATAAAAATAGAGCATGCAATTACAAATAGGAATTTAATAGCCTTGATTACAATTGGTCAACTGAAGTTGACTGATCTATTTTTAAGAAAGAAGGGTGAATAATTTTTAAAAATAAGATTGCTTGCTAGGCAAGTCTCTCTCCATGCACATGCCACTTTGTCTTCATCTCTATTCTGTCTTGTTGTGAAGGCATGCAAAAATACAACTCCATGTTTGTGAGAAAAATAATTACAACACTTGCAAAATTCACAAAAATATCCAACCACTTTGGGGACCACTTTTGATTTGTACACTTGTCTTCAACTGAGTTTTGGCCATTCTTGTGGACTTAGCATAATACTATGGTTTTAAAATAATACAAGGGCACTTTGGAAATGTGTCACTATATTACATTCAGCCACAAATGGTATATCATAGTCTCTACCACATTTTAATTAAATAGGACCATGTAATACTTGTCAGCTTTTGCATTTGAGAGTGTATAGCTTGAAATTTCACCTTTTTGGTGATTATTGATGGCATAATTTGGTTAGCTACTTTGCTTTTATAGGCATGCGGGCAAAATTTCAAAAATTTAAATCCTTTGTGGACTTTTGGACCCTTTTGATGTTTTTCCCCTATGTAGACTTTTGAACCTTTTTAAAGTTTTGTCCCCTGTGTGGTCTTTCGAACCTTTTTGAAGTTTTGTCCCCTATGCAGATTTTCAGACCCTTTTGAAGTTTTGGCCCCTGTGTGGACTTTCGGACCTTTCTAAAATTTTCAGGCCTATTTGTATTAAGTCCCAAAACTTTGAGAAAGCCCTTCGCTCCGCCAATACTATGTGGAACCGATTTTTGACTTTTCTCACCGTAGCTTTGACTTTCTCCTCATGTGCTTGGGCTTGCAGGAAATTTTAGAAACTTTTAATTTTTGCAATTTTACAGTTTAAAAAAAAAAAAGTGACTCCTGACCTCCATTTTTCTTCTCCTACCATGATGGTGCCACATGTACTCTATGGACTTTCGGGCCTGCAGAGGAAATTTTGACAGCTTAATAATTTTTTTGAAAATTATAAGTTGGTCAAATGACCGCCATTTCACTTAGAATACTTTTGCATCTATCTTGATGAACTGATTGAGAGCGTTGATCTCTGTACTTGTCAATTTTTTATCATTAATCCATAAAGCATGATTTTAGGGTTTCTGACATGTGATAAATGCGTTTTAAATCCTGACACATGGTTCACATTGTTTGTAGAGATCAATCATTGACCTTTGATCTTTGTACTTGATGAACCTTGATCGTTGATGTACTAACCATGGTTGAGTTTTGTTAACTCACCCCACAGGTTTTCTTGGTAAATTGTCAATCTGACCCTAATAATAATTTCATTTGGGTTTTCGAATTGGGGGCAAAGCCCTAGAAAAAAATTTCCTCGCCATTATTCTCAACATTTGAGCTCGGCTTTAAGCATTTCCCTATCCTGTGGGGCCTTTGTGACTTTGTATCTAGGTATATTCGTAGCCATTCTTCTTCTTTTTGAGCTCTCTATGTGGGAATGTGAAGGCAGCCGCCATTATTGTTTTTCAGACTCTGATGGTTCAGCTTTGTAAAGCCCTATGCATGTATCTTGTTTTTTTCTACTCTATAAGAGTTCTCTCAACAAGGTAGTTGTGGGTGTTTTCTGCCATTGTCGTGGGTTCGAGCTCATGTGATTTCCCGACTATATATTGCTCATCCGAGCTTTGAAAGATTTTCTTTAAAAGAGATCTTTGCGTGTTGTCTTGGCCACAAATTTTCTTCTTTGTGAGCTTGGCTATGCAACTGGCATCACTGTTTGATGAGGTCGGTAATTTTTCAATCTCTGAGTGTTGTAATCACTTCGTCACTACCATTTAGTCCTTCGAGATACTGATGTTTTTATCCTTCTTCACATATTTTATGATCTTTGGGGCAACATTAGTATTTGATTTAAAACTTGTTCTGTGATCAATTGAGCATTTTCTCAACTTTGATTTAAGTGGTAAGTACTTGTTTCCCACTTTGATTTTAGTACCCATTAATGGGTTTTTGGATTAGGACCAAGATCTGTACCTTTTCCCTCTATACTGCAATTCGAGACTGATTGGTTTAAATGGGAGTGTTAACTTCTAAAATACTCGAATATTTCCTCAACTCGGATGTGTATGCATTTTAACTCAAAGTTTTCTATCTGATATTGTATTCTGATTACTAAATGGGTGTTCTTATTTGCTCGAAACTTGCCGATAGATTATTTATTGATATTATTACCCAAATCCTTCACTCCTATTTATTCTACTACATGTTCTTGAGGGGTATAATATTTTTTTAAAATTTGTGATTCACTTCACATTATCTTAAATTACGCACTTATATGATTTGATTTGACCATTAATACCCACCAAGTTTGTGTTTGAGTAATATTCCAAGATATGTTTACTTGGTACTTGTCTTCATAAGGAATCCCCTTTGGATCTAGACTATTTATACTTTTTCCCTTTTAGATTTCCTGTACATTGATATTTATGAGTTCAAAACTCATTTTCCCACATCTGTACCTACATATTTTACAATTTGTGGCTTTGAAACATTGCAACCTAGATTTGGGTGTTTCTCCTCTGATAAGGGTACTAGAAATCATTTTTACCCATTCTTTTTCTCTATTATTTTTCCTTGCTAGTCGAGTGACTCAAGTTCCGCTATGCATTGTATTGTACTTGTAAAAACTTGTGAATCATGCATTCTATTTAGCTATGAAGCTATACTGTAGCATTCTATGCACTTTATCTGCTTCTTGTTCTATAACCATGAATCTTGTATGTACTTTATGGAAATGACAAGCAGTTCATATAATTTGTTACTATTTTTTACGCATAAGCCTTGATTCAGATGGTTGTTAAGATTTTTGTTACTTTTTTTCTTTCACATAGATGTTTTGTTCCCTTTATAGTAACATTTCTAGCATGTTGGAAAATCTGAAATGTTGATTTTTCATGGCGAAGCCTTGGAAATTTTTCAGAATTCTCTCTTCCATCCATTTCCAACTAGATAATAGTTATATTTTCGATCTGAGAATATAGAACATAACACTTCATGTTTGAAGCTAGATAAAAATGAGACATCATAGTTTTTATCTTGATCATGGCATGCTTTACTTTGCTTTTCTATATCGATACTTGATTTAAATAATTCCTTTAAGCATGTAGTAGTTAAAAGAAGTATGATGGAGAGTTGTAAATGTCCATTTTACATGGTGAAGCCTGTTAAAATTTTCCTAGAAGCTTCCTTTTTCATTTTCTTTCGAGTTGTACGCCTTTTCTTTTAATCAACTCCAACTTCCTGAAATATGATTCTTCTTCTTCAATTGCAATATGAAGCATGTGCTTCTATTGCTAGTATCTTTTCTGTAATTAAGCCTTTTCCATTTCAGAAAACTTACTAAACTTTGAGTTACATTCTTCCCTTTTATGCATGCACTTATGACTATCTCTTTTTTCATTGGCTGCAACCTATACTTGCACACTTAGGAAAACAATTAGAAAATACTTAGGCTTTTTGGCCTCTCTTATGTCCATGTTTTCTTCTTTTCTTTTCTCTTTCTTCACTCTTTTTGAGTAAATAAAGCATGTATGCAGTTTGATATTCAAGTAAATTACATCTCCTGTTATTAGAGATTCATATGCATGAATTAGGATAGTCTAGGAATATGATTTGATCCCTAAGCTCATAGCTGATAGTTATTCTTTTCTTCTTTTTAGGTACAATGGAGATGAAGAAGGAACAAAGGATGGAGATGGATATGCTTCAATCGATTAAAGGAACCCCAAGACAATGATGGATTCACTCATACTCCATTACTTTATCTTTCATGCATGTGTACATTTTATTTCAAAGTAGTTGTACTTTAGTTTCAAGTTACATCCCATGGCTTGTTAGGGAAACATTTAAAAATTTCTTATGAATAAAACATTGAATTTTGTAAATGAGTTTTATATTTCTTCCTACATTTCAACTTTCTGTATGGATTGTATGATGAACTAAACAACTCAGTTATTTAATTGAATGTCTTAATCATGAAGGAAAGAACATCAATGAGAACATGTAACATTCAGTAATAAACTCTATTTTTTGTAATCTGCACTTATGTTTGTTTTTCCAAAACTCAACACTTCACCTACTCTGTAATTCGGTGTCTTCATCAAGACAACACAACTATCCTTTGGGCCCTTGTGTTCTTTTATTGAAGGTATCATGAAATTGTAGACTATGTGATCTGTTACGTTTTGTAACATCACACATAGTTGTATATTTCACTTAATCATTAATTAATTCAGAAGTAACTAATAACATCAAAACTTCCTTAGCTTAGGTGTACTTCACCCATGACTTTCATCGTAATAATGAAGTTTCAAGTTGCCCATTTTTGCACAAGTGCAAAAATTATCAACATTTATGGTGATCCTGTGGGGAAAGCTACTTGCTAGCTTAAAGACTAGTGCCTTGCTCTTGTCCATTGGGCATGGAGTCTAAAGTATATAACCAAAATTTGCCTTTTTCAAAGGGTCCAACCCTTCCAAAACAGAACTAAAATCGGGAAAATATCTCGTAAACCAAAGACATGCATGAATACACTTATTGAATTGAAAAACATTGCAATGTGAAGGAACTACACTTATTGAAAGGGAAATCCTAATATAACAATCACTGTAAGATTTTCAATAACAGTGTTTGAGAAACATACCATTCACAGGAATGGGAAGTTCCTCTCCATTCAACATTGAAAGTTGAAAAGAAATGTGTTCCTTGCAAGATAAAATCATGTAAGGACCACTCTAAATTGTATCAAACTTTGAGTGTCTTCCCGGCTTTGCATGATCAACATCCCATTTGAACACAATATCTCCTTCATCGAAGACCCTAAATTTGGATTTCTTGTCAAAAGTATTCTTCATTTGTTTCTGATTATTTTCCATATTCAAATGAGATTAATCTCTTAGCTATTGTAATTCCATTAACTTTGCATAACGAACCTACAATGGTTCATTTTAAATAAGCCCCATTTGATGCAAAGCAAATCCAATGCGGGTAACTCAACTTAAATAGGCATTCTTTCTTCCTTTCTATACACAAGTCTCGTATGGTGGTTTACCAACCGATCTTTTAGGAGTTACTCTGTCAACCCAAAGTGCTAAATTTAACATCGATGTCAAGCTCTTTGATTATATTTAAGTGTTCTTCTAATGATCCTTAACATGATTCTTGTTAGTACTTTTAGCTAAGCCATTACCTTGTTGGTAATAATTAGATGAAGAACTTAGATAGATTCCATGGTTGACATCAATCTATTATCTTTGTACCAAGAAATGCTAGAGATTTTTCTAATATGATAGTTGTTGGAACACCAATCGCATACTATTCCTTCATAAAAGGATAGTATCAAAGTTTCATTAGCATCCTTTAAGGCTATTGCTTCATCCATCTTGTGAAGTAATATGTAGCAGCTTAAGATCCACTTGTGTCCTTATGATGAGGGTGGGTTTATCATGATGATAAATCAAGACCCCACTACATAAAAGATCAAGTCAATCAAATAGGTCAGAAAGATACCGAAGCTAGACGTTCTTTATCAAGAAAGATAGAACAATTTTTACACTTTCTAATCCATTCAAAACAGTCTTTTAATATGCTAGGCAAATAGTAACAAGCTTTCATAATTTTTAAGGTCTGTGCTAAGTCTTTGAGAAGTGACCTCCCGTAGGTTCTTCATGAAATTCTCGACAATATTTTCTGAATTATATCATAGTCAACACACCACAACAAGATTCCATTTATATCTCTTTCAAACAATACATTATCAATGAAGATATAATGTACAACTTGAAATATGAAATACATTTGTTTATTCTTGTCCATACCTTCTAGATAGGTGACATGCTTTGTAGATAATTAATGAAATCAGTCATCCATCTTGATTCTTGAATCTCATGATTGAGCTCAGGCTGTTGATTTCCTAGTAAACCATGATTTCTGATTGTTGATTTGTAATTTTAGTGTGCTGTTTTGAATCATCTGGGTTGTAGCTTGTCTTTTTCCCTATCAAAAATGAAATGTTCAAATAAACCTTTCCCTCAAACCATCTTAGCTACCCGAATATCAACATCATACTCCATGACCTTCGTTATCTAGTTTGCTCTTTTCTCATTCAACTCCTTATTTAGTAAGAATGATTTCACACTTGGTTGAGAAAGAAGAACATGGATTTTATTGTTTGAAAGCATATACTTGAAATTATTTAGTCCTATGACTATTGAAAGTACTTATTTTTGAAGAAATGTGTACCTTGTTTCGTAATCATGCAAGCTCTATCTAAAGAAATCAATAGGTGCTCAATATTTTTCATCATTGACTTGAGTTAATATAGTTGAGATTGTTTAAGCTCTTGCAAGTGCATACATTGTAAAATATTTATCGAAATTTGGATTTGCAAGAGTAGGAGCTTGAGAGATAGCTGCTTTGATTGATTCAAATCCTTCTCTCCCTTCACTGGTCCAAGAAAAAGTTTTCTCTTTCCTTAACATAGTTGTGAGTGGTTTAACCAATGCTACAAAATATAGAACAAATCTTCTAACAAAGTTGATTTTTCCCAGAAAACTTTGTAATGACTTCTTATGATGGGGTAATGATAGCTATAATATGGCTTTGATCCTTAAAGGATCAATTATTAAACCTTTCTTAGATACAATATGACCAACTAGTTTAACTTGATGTACTAAAAAGATAGACTTTAGTGGATTCAAAGTATTCCAAATTACCTACACAACTAAAAAGTCTACCTTAAATGCATTAGATGTTCTTCAGAATCTTTTGAAAATATAGTAACAACATATAAATAAACAAGGCTACATTTATTTAATAAGTGTGAAAATCCATGTCCATTGCACATTGAAACATTGCACCAAAGCATTTGATAGTCCAAAAGGCATCCTTTTGTAAACATAAGTACCCCACTTTGTGGTTAAACCTATTTTATATCTATCCTCTTCCGGGAGTAAAATCTAATTATATCTATAGACACCCTAATTTCACATTTGTCCTAAATCAAATAATTCCCCTTCCTCATTTCCCACAAAAATACACTTCGAATCAATAAAATATAATTTGATTAATTATCCATTTCAAAATCTAAAAATAACCCACTCACCTAAAATCCTCCACTTATGAATTAAAAATATAATTCAAATCCTCACCCATTCTTCGTGGCCCCCACTCATCTAATTTTTCCCACATTTTCAAACCACTCACTTAATCTTGCCCACATTTTCAAACCATGATTACTTAAATTACTCCAAGTTAATCACTCCCCACATGCTATAAGTGCAACCTTACCCATCCCCTCTAAGGACACAAAGAATAAGCTTGAATGCCATATCTAAGTTCTTGCATCCTTTGAGAAAAGAACATCCTTTTTCCTCGTCCTAATGCCCAAATAGCCTCATAATCCTTTTTCCCATCTGGTGCAAAGTAAGAGGATCGTTGTTGCAGGAAGGTCTTGCTCCGTCTTGAAGAAAAGCACCTACATATCACATAATCAGGGCTCAATCCAAGTTTCCTAGCCCATTCCAAGGTTTTCTATGGAATGCGAAGGAGGAGGTATGATTATTGGTATTTTACTTCCTTGTTAGTAGTGTATTTTTCCTAGCTTACATTCTAGCACGCCCAGTTACTTTGTATATGTTACCATTAATTTCCCAATTAGTGGTTTAATCTATTCTTTGTTTATTATTGTTCGTTATTATTTCCTTTTTGTTCCTTATGTCTTTCTCTGGTTAAATTTCATGCTTTGGGTTGTTTTTTTGTTGTGTGGTGTCTTGTGGTGTATATGCAGGTTATAACAATAATGAAACTATGATGTTCATCCTGTCTTTGATCTCCTTAGTGCTTGGTGTTTAGTTCCCAGTTCTGATTTTGCTATTCACTAATAATCTATAGAAACACATGAACTAGTCATTAGTTTATCATCTTACTATCATGGGATAACCAATCCGAAAATGCATTTATTTATTTACTTTTGCTAAAATAACTACTTTGTAGGAACTTAATCATTTTTTTTCTTTTATTTTAGTCAATCATTTGTGATCTAACTCTTTATTTCTATTTATTTTTATTTTTAACCTTGCTATCAAAATTTTAGCTTCTAAGTGAAATACGAAGTCGAAAAAATTAAAAACTAGTTCTGGGACATTTTTCTCACGTTTAAAATTTTCATTCAGAGTGCTACCATAGCCCATCTTCTCGGAAGCCATAAATTTTTCTCCCGAACTCGAAATGACTTCGTTTTTTTTAACGAAAGGTATCAAAAAGATATATGCAATGGAAAAATAATTTTTTGATTTAGACTTACATAAAAAAATTTTGGTTTTATTTCTTCTAACACCTATCTTTTTAACAAGAAACAACAAAATATTATATATATATATATATATATTTTATTTCACGTAACAACCTCAAACATATGTTGTTTCCTTGCACTTCAAAAGTGATCTTGGAAATCAGAAACGTGAGGCCACCCGGGCTCTGCAAAACATTTTTTTAAAAAAAAATTTGCCTTACATTTCAATTTTCCATGACAACACTTCTAGGTAACGTTTTCACACTGTTCTTTTGTCATTTTTATTTTTTGTGAAAATAATCATTATCACTATTTCAAAATCATGATTAATTGCAATGATTATTAATATTTTAAAAAAAAAAATCTATTCCAATTGTATCCATGTATGCTCTTTTCTTGCGCCTTCGAGTGATTTGGAAAATCAAAAACGGTCACAATTTTTTTAGTTTCTTGTTCTAACATTGCAGGATCCTCTAGCTTTATTTTCCAACTATCATTTCAATCATTATTTTCCTTTTTCATATTATTAATATATTTTTGGTCGTTAGTTGTGTATGCTCTTTTCTTGTGCCTTCGAGCGATCTGAAAAATAAAAAATAGCCATGATCACTTTTCTAACATTTCGTTTGCTGGATAACTACTAATTTGTTTTCTGTAGGATTGCGTCACTAGAATATTTTTTTAAAAAAACACAAAAACAACAAAATCCCTCAAAAATACAACCATTCAAAAAAAATTGTTAAAACCAAAAAAAGTACACTTAGGTACGTAATTATTTTCTTCTAGTGATTTATTTCAAGTTGGAAAGAACCTGCGTTTAATCACTTTATCATTTTATTTTTACATGTAGACAAGGTGGATTTCATCACCACTAAATCTACACTAGTGATGTGGACTTGACTACCATGTACCAACAACATTTACATCTACATTGCACTTTGAGACCTAGTCTCATCACAGCGTTCATTATTTACCTCACCACTTCTCTTCACTTATAGGTAATGTTGTCATGTAGCACATGTGATTCATGCCTAAATAGTTGTAATAACAAAGCTTGGGCATCGTCCCTATAAATATTTGGGGAGTTATAAGGACACCATACACATTCATCCCTCCATCACCTTCCACCTTTTCACAAAGCATATTCGGACGTGGTGATTCACTCCAAAACAGCAAGTAAGAATTTGTGAGTCTCCTCTAGTGCTCTAAGGGTTCCCCGTACCAATTATATCCCCGTATAGAATTAGGTATATCAGGACTAGGGTATATCGGAGGACACATCTTCTTGGAGTAATAAGAGCCGCATCCACCATTTCACATCATACTTGTATGACTACATGAAACAATGATCATTCCTGAAGAATTTACCTCATAAGCCAAAACAATTGAATCCACATGATTACTTGTTGTTTGAAAACAAAATAGTTTAGCATTATTTTATCATAAAACTTGGCTGATATCAATGTGTTCATTGTAAAATTTCAAACCCTAGTTGTGTTCCACAAAAAATCAGTTCTCAACCAATTCAATACCAAGCGAAAACATCCAAACAATCCAACAACACAGACCAAAACATCGCACCAATTTCATTAGCTTGCTTCATCCAACAATACATCTGTCATAGCTTGTCTTTGGCTATATCCAACTGATATTGAGTGACTAGCATTCACTCCCCATATTGTCAATTGTCAAAACATCCTTCATAGCTTGTTTCCAGCGATATCAAACTAATATTGGGTGACTTGTTTGAGTTCTCTCATTATTCTGTCTACCATCGTGTTTATCAAAATCGCAACCAACACAAATCCTTTCATAACTCATTTTGAGTTATATCACAACCATATCGTGATTAACTTTTTCAAGTTACTCTCCCTGTCAATAGTCTAAAACTTGTTTAAGCCAAATCTACACAAGATTCAACAAATCCTCTAATAACTCATCTCGAGTTACATCATCATCATATTGAGATAATTTGTTTGAGTTACTCTCCTTATTAGTCATCACGAGCTTATTCAAGCTAAATCCAAAATAATTGAGTTCTCATTTCCTCACACCTATTCAAAATTCCTACCCACTTTTTAGCTTAATCAGACACATTTCATCATGGTATTCACTCGCAGTCACAATCATGAAAATGATGATGAAGAAGTCGCATAACTAGAACTCACCAATGAAGAACAAGTAAATAGGGTGATAGAACAAAACAAAAATGAATATTTGTTATGCATTCTAGCCATGGGGGTAAAACTACCCCCTAACTTTGGGATGGAAAATTTAAACAAACTCATCGACAATGGTGAATCATGTTCCAAATGGTTCTTCACCAAAGATTTATTCACTAAAATCCAAGACTTAAAAAAGAAACTTGAGGAAGAAACGACTAGAGCTGAAAGATTAAAAGACCTCAATCTAGATGAATCGGCCTATTTTGACAAAAAGATAAAATATTCAGATCCTTTATCCTTGAAAAATTTGGATCAAAAGCACAAACAAAGGATTTCCCATAGTCAAAACCTCACCACCACCCTATCCAACAAACATGTCAACAAAAAGTTCCAACAAACACCCGACACTGATACCTACATCAACCATTAGCATTGCTCTCTAAAAATAATACATCTAAAATTATTGTAGAAGAAACAAAAGACACAAACATTGGCACCACCAAACAACCAAAAATTTTACAACTTGGCATTAGTTTGTCTGACCAAGAATGCATGGAATTCACAACACTCCTTATTGAATTCCAAGATATATTTTCATGGACATATAAGGACATGCCAGGCCTAGACCCGTCTCTTGTACTACACCATCTTGTGGTACATCCAGATGCAAAACATGTAAAGCAAAAAATGTGTAAAATGCATCCCCAAGTTGCATTGCTTGTCAAATCCAAACTCGAAAACTCTTAGAAGCTAAATTTATCAAACCTATTGATTATTCGACATGGATATTTAACATAGTTCTCATTGCCAAGAAAAATCTCAGCATCATAATATGTACAAAATTTTGTGACATCAACAAGGCTTCTCCTAAAGATGACTTTCCCTTGCAAATATAGACATGATTGTTGATTCTAAAGTAGGCCATGAAATTCTCTCCTTAATGGATGGATTCTCTGGTCATAATAAAATATGTATTGCTGAAGGGGATCAACATAAAATGGCATTTACGACACTATGGGGCACCTTCTATTATAAGGTCATGCCTTTCAGCTTGAAAAATTATGGTTCCACCTATCTACGAGCAATGAATATCATCTTCCATGACATGTTACATGATATCATGGAAGATTATGTTGATGATATATTAACAAAATCCAAAACAAGAATAGGGCATCCAAGTGTGTTGAGACACATTTTTGATAGATTACGCAAGTATAAGGTTTTTCTTAACCCAAAGAAATGTGTGTTCAAAGTAACCTCTAGTAAATTATTAGGGTTTATTGTCTCACGAAGAGGCATAGAAGTGGATCCTGCCAAATTCAAAGCCATTATGGAAATGCCTCCTCCTCAAAACCTAAAATAATTATGTAGTCTTCAGGGAAAGATACAATCTATTCGGCATTTCATATCATAGTTGGCTGACAAGTGCCATCACTTTAATCAGTTACTCAAGAAAGATGCACACTTTCACTAGAACCACGATTGCCAAGAATCTTTTGCTAAGTTAAAAGAATACCTCTCTAGTCCACCTGTTCTTATGTCACTAGTTGCCAATAAACCCATGTTGCTTTATACATCTGCCACTGAACATGCCATAGGAGCTCTACTAGCACAACATAACGATCAAGCAAAAGAATAGGCTGTATATTACCTTAGTCAAACACTTATTGAGCACGAAGTACGTTATTCCCAAATCGAAAAAGTATGCTTAGTGGTCGCCTTTACATTCCATAAGTTACGTCATTACTTGCTCAATCACACAACTAAGTTGATTGCCAAAATTGATCCTCTCAAGTATTTGTTGTCTAGACCCATTCTCATGGGAAGAATGTCTAGTTGGGTCGTATTACTTAGTGAATTCGATGTCAAATTTGTTCCGCAGAAGCAATTAAAGGACAAGCCCTTACAGACCAACTTACCGAGGCACCCCTTCCTGGCACAGAACCACTTCAGTTCTCTTTTCTTTATGAAGATATTCTACACATAGACATAGCGCCAACTTGGACTCTATTTTTTTATGGATCTTGTAATCTCCATGGCTCAGGGGCTGGTTTTTTTCTTATCACACCCAAAGTGCACATGTTATCCCCAAATCATTTCACTTAGCATTCCCATGTACCAACAATATCACAAAATATGAAGCTCTCATCACAGGATTAAAACTAGCTATATATTGGAATCTTACAGAATTAGCTAGATTTGGTGATTCTTTACTTCTCATCAAGTAAGTTACCAATGAATACTAGGTCAAGGATGAAAAACCTATCCAATATAAATGCATTGTGGATAGTCTTCGAAGCTATTTTAGATTAATTAGCTTTGATAAAATTCCTAGAATTCGTAATAAATCTGCCAACGCTATCACAACCATTGGATCCCTATTAGAAATCACATCTAGTCAACCCCAGGAACATTTTCTCATTGAACATATCTTAATGCCTACCTATGATCTTCCTGAAAACACTATGGTATGTGAGATTGTGGGTCCGAATAACCCTTGGTACCATGATCTTTATACCTTTATTCATGATAAAATATTTCCTGCCGACATGAAACCAATGCATAAACGTGCTTTAGCACAACGTGCTTCTCGTTACACCATTTTAGTAGAAACTCTTTATAAACAAGGATATGATGGCACCTTGCTCCGATGTCTTAATTAGGAAGAATCCTCAAGTGTCTTAGTTGAAGTCCATTCTGGTATCTGTGGAGCACACATGAATGGTATCGCCTTAGCCAAGAAAATCCTACAAGTTGGATATTATTGGCCCACCATGGAAAGTGACGCATGTCATTTTGTCAAACATTGTCAAGCATGTCAAAAGCATGGAAATCTTATCCATGCACCTTCCTAGGCATTACAATCGATAACCACACCATGGCCCTTCTCTCAATGGGGACTTGACCTCATTGGTAAAATCAGACCAACATCGTCCGATGGACATAATTTCATCATTACGCTACCGATTACTTCACTAAATGGGTAGAAGCTATGCCTCTCACTTATGTTACCGGTAGCCAAATATTGAAATTCATTTTTAATAATCTCATCTGTCGATTTGGTATTCCATCCGCTCTAGTTGCAGATAATGGAAAATAATTTAAAAACCAAGATGTAAAAGACCTAGCCAAACATTTTCACATCAAACTTAAATGGTCCACTCCATACTACCGTCAGGGCAATGGTCAAGCGGAAGAAACCAATAAGACCTTAAAATCCATCATGGAAAATATTGTCAACACCCATGGACATAATTTGCATACTTAAATTTACCCCGCTCTTTGGGCTTACCGTACATCTTATCGCATGCCTACCAGAGTGACCCCATTTTCCCTTGTTTATGGTTGTGAAGCCATTTTACCTATTGAGATAGAAATCCCATCCTTAAGGATCTCCATTAAAGATGTAATTAATGAGGATGAATACCAACAGTCATAGCTTCAAGGGCTTGAGCTTATCAATGAAAAATGACTTAATGCTCTCAATCATCTTCAAGTCTATCAAAACCGACTGCAACGTAATTATCATAAAAAAGGTAAGACCCATAGAATTTGAAATTGGTGACCTTGTTTTAAATTAAAACCTAAAGAATACCACTAAAGAACAAGAAAAACAAGGAAAAATTAAGCCTAATTGGTTAGGACCCTATGTAATCACAAATAAATTTTGCTCTGGAGCCTATAAATTTGCCACTGAAGATGGTCAAGATATTGATGAACCAATGAATGCGCTTCATTTAAAGAAATTTTATCCTTGAGATGTTTACGATTCTGGGAGACAATGTGTACATTGTTCCTTTTGTCTTACTTATCTCTAAATAATTTAAATTTATTCATTTCCATTGAAAGATATTTTCTTTATCAAAATAACATCTTCATATTTATCATCATGAGACAAGTGGTAATATAAATCCTATTAAGTTTGTGAGCGTCATACTTCTTCCATTTTCAGTCACTTTCATCTATGGTCATACCTAGAAGCTTACTGATGGTAATATATTCCCTTCAAAGACATTCTCTCTTTCATAACAAAGCTCTAAACTTCGTTACCCAATTCGTTTGGTCATCCATCTCAATCTTCGATGTTGAACCCTCACGTCCTACTAGTCGTGTGGGGCTAAGATTGGGGGCATACGTTTCTTCCCAAATACAAAGCATTATTATAAAAAACCATCAATTCAATAACTTATGAATAATTCATCATCACATCTTTCATCCTTCATAGTCTTTTTTGTTAAGCCCACACTTCTTCCTGGGAGTGTGAGACTAAGAATGGAGGAAGGTGCCCTTACTCGTATACGTATTGTCTTCAATGATAAACCCTTGCCTCTTACAAGTGGCATGGGACAAAGCGTAGATGGTCATTATCATACAAGCATAAAAACATTGAAAAATATTAAAAAACAAAACAAAGCAAAGCAAAAAAAAAAAGACAAAAAGGGAATTCACTTGCTTATGTTTTGCCTTCGGTGATGAGCAATTGCTTCTCACTAGTAGCATGCGTAAGGCATAGGGAGTCATTTCAAAAATACAAAATCTTATAGTGTTTACAAATTATAGAATCCCCAAATAATAAATTTAGATGCCTATGTGAAGAGAGAACTATCTCTTCACCTCATATCTTACCAATCAAGAGGTTACATAATTGTCTAAGCCTAGCATGTGACTCATAAAGTGAAAGCTATTTTTGAAACCGGTTTAACACCGTTATGAAGAATGGAGTCACAATTTCTCAAAGAGATTTTTGTTAGCATTTATCTTTATATTCATTATCTACCTCCTACGTCCTTCTTGATTCTTAGTGATGAGCCCACGCATCTTACTATTTATGTGTAGTCAAGAATGGAGCTAGACTTCTTTTCATCATATCATCACCACCATATCCTACCACTGGAAAGATAATTTGTGTTATTCTAAGCATAAGTTATTGTTGATGGTGAATCACAGCACCCCTGAATGTCTGCAACTCAATGGGTTGAGACTCTTAGTGCAATTGCATAACATGGAGCTTTTCCCAAGTGTGGGACCTTGTGAATCGGGAAAGCTCTCCGGATGAAGGCCGGTTCCTATTCCTCTATTCAGATGCACACATAAAAATGTAGAGGGTTTACTCAAAAACCTAATCTAAATTACTAAGGAGAAATGGTAAGAAGATGCATAAAAATAAACCTAAACTAACAAAGGTGATGCACCGAGGAATGAAGAAACACCTGTCTTGCCAATAAACACAAACCATTAAAATACAATGCAAGATCATGCACAGATAACCAAATTTGTAGTAAAAGATCAAGAGGATGCAAATGAACATAGAGAGGGTTGAGAATCATCCACATACATGCATTATTTGCTCCAAATATTGATACAATACACTACAAAATGCCAAGAGGCAAAGTTGCATTACAGTTTTAAATGGGAGGTTTGAACTCCACAAATTCACTCTTTAAAGAGAAGAAGGGAGGGGAAAAACAAGAATGTCCAACCTTTAGAAAGAATCCCCTCCTTACAATTTATAGGAAGAATGAGAGAGAAAAGAGAGGAATTCCAAATCTACCCCAACCGCCTCTAGGTTGCATTTAATTCATCTCATTATGGCGGTAGGTGAGAACATTAGAAAACCCCAAAAATAATTAATTGTATTTTGAATTTTTGAAGAACTTGTTCTCACCTAATTAAAGATATCCGAAAATATTTCTAAAATTCCAACCTTGCATGAATCTGAGCTCCCTGTGAAAAGTTATGGCCATTTGAATATCAACATCAGGGTTTGCTTTCATCGTCAGGTGTCAACGCTCAAAATGTTGTACCTCCCGAAGATGAGCCTTGGGAACAAATTTTGTCATGTTGACACTCTGTGTTGTGTGCCTCTAACCTGTGCCTTGGGCATGAATTTTGTCATGTCGACACTCTGTGTTGTGTGCCTCCAACCTGCGCCTTGGGCGTAATTTTTTCATGTCGACACTCTGTGTTGTGCACCTCTAACCTGTGCCTTGGGCGCGAATTTTGTCATGTCGACACTCTGTGTTGTGCACCTCCAACCTGCACCTTGGGCATGAATTTTTTCATGTCGACACTCTGTGTTGTGTGCCTCTAACCTGCACCTTGGGTGTGAATTTTGTCATGTCGACACTCTGTGTTGTGCACCTCCAACCTATGCCTTAGGCGTGAATTTTGTCATGTCGACACTTTGTGTTGTGCGCCTCCAACCTGTGCCTTGGGCACAAATTTTTCATGTCAACAATTTGTGTTGTGTGCCTCCAACCTGTGCCTTGACTATTAGTGACGCAATAAATATCGGGCTTTGAGTTTCTTTGATTTCCATATTCTTCTATTTGTCTATATTTACCTGGGGGGAGATATATACAACAATTTGGTGACTCAATGGGATCACCTTCCTGTTAGGTTGAAGATCAGTGGCCTTTTAGCAATCCATTGGGCATGGAGTCATAAGCAATAACCTGAAACCAACCTAATATCTGATCCCGAGCCTGATACCGCAACTCATTCTCCAAGAGCATGCTGAACTATAGAAATTCAACCTGAGAGCAACAAAACTTGTGCTGAAGCACTTAGGGAAATTGAAACCTAACTACAACAAGACAATGTGCATCCACACTTAGAGGAATTAAAAACTAGGATAATATTTACAAGGGTAAACCTTTTCCTTTTAGTAGCAATGTTTAAGATAGATTCCGTTAACCGGAATTGGGAGTTCTTCTCCATCCAATGTAGACAATTGGAAGGCATTACTACTTTTACATCCCGTGACCATGTAGGGGCCACTCCAAATGGCATCAAACTTGGAATTCCTTCCTGGTTTTGCCCGATCTGCATCCCATTTCAAAACTAGGTCCCCTTCCTGGAAGGTCCTCGCTCTTTCTTATCAAACCATCTTTTTACTAAGGCCTAATCCTTCTCAATCATCTGAACTACATGTTCTCTAATTTCTTCTAATTCCATCAATTTTGCATACCTAGCTTCCATTGGTTTGAACTCAGACAACTCCAACTGCTTCATGAGCTCCAATGTAGGCAATTCTAATGATATAGGCAATACTACCTCTTTCCCATAGACCATCTTGTAGGGAGAATTACCAGAAGATCTCTTTGGCGTCATTCTGTCAGCCCATAATGCTGAGTTTAGCTTGGTATGCCATGTCCTTTGGTTTTCATCCGAGTCCTTCCGATGATCCTTAGAAAATTCTTGTTCGTGGACTATGCATGTCCATTACCCCGCGGTAATAATTTGAAGAGGTACCCAAATAGATTCCATTCTTGACAGCCCATTTTGTAATCTTAGAACCTATGACTACCAATGCATTGTTTGATATGATAGTGGCCGACACACCAAACCTGGTCACTATTCCTTCATAAAAGTCTACTATGTTAGACTCATTTGCTTCTTTGAGCGCTACTGCTTCGGTCCACTTGGTGAAATAGTCCGTTTCCGTGAGAATCCACTTGTGGCCTTGGCTTGATTTTGGATTGATGACCCTGATGAAGTCCAATCCCCATTACATAAATGGTTGGTTAACCAAAATTGGGTGTAATGGAAATGATGCTAGTCTTTCTTTTCTGTGAAGAGTGCACATTGCTTGCAGCTTCTTGTCCATGTATAGCAGTCACTAAACACTATGGGCCAATAATACCTTGCCTTTTTTATCTTGAGAGATGTTACTCGTGGGGAGAAATGTCCTCCAGAATCTCCATCATGAAAATAGCGTAACACTCTCTCAGTTTGACCTGTCCCAATGCACCTCAATAGAACTCCATTCATGTATTTCTTGAACAAAACACCATCAACAAGCACATATGGAATGGCTTGTAATCTAAAGTATCTCCTCTTTTCTTTGCTCATTTTTGGAGGGCATAGGCATGCCTGTAGGAAGTGTATCATATTCTGAGTCCAACAAGGATTGAGAATGTCATCATTTTCTTGTTCTTGATCATCATGTAGTACCAAGACAGTCTCTTTTTCATCAGCTACTTCAACTTGCCGACTCAAAGCTAGCTATTCACATAGTCCTTTTCCATGTACTAGTTTAGTGACCTTAATTTTGATGTCATACTCCATGACACAAGTGATCCATCTGCACGTTTCTCATTCAAATCCTTGTTTAGAAGGAAGTCCTTGACTCTCGCAAGAGAGACCAATAATTGGATTTTTATTTAAGACTAGATGCTTGAATTTCTTTAAGCTCCCGATCACCGCAAGGACATGCCACCTCACTTTGCCACCTCATCATGACCTCCAGCCCTAACCCTAAACTAACCTAATTAAGACCCATGACTTGGTCTAGACTCACATCCATAACTAATGCCTCCTTACTCGCACCCAAAGCCGACCTTCTAGCCACTTGACCAAGCCCGCAACTGATCTCTCGGGAGAAAAGCAGGGAAGGTGGGCTATTTTACTAAAAATAGCCTCCTTTTTCCTAACCGATGCCGGTTCCTACTCGACCGCCGTCGGTTACGCAACCGCCATCGGTTCCCTGTAAATGGGCTTCCCAAACCAAAACAACGGATCGGAATTTCATTTTGGAGATCAGTCGAAGGATTTTTAATCAAAGGAGAGTCCAAAGCGATCAGCAGAGTCCAGAACTTCACCTGACCAAGCAGAGACGAGTAAAGAAACCAGAAGAGTTGGCAGCAAAGGAGATCAACTGGCACCTTCATCAAATCCAGTAAGTTACATCTTGCATGTCCTCCATTATAACATTTCTTGTGCTTTTGGAATTGTAATCTTCCCAAATCCGTTCCTGAACCCATTATCTAACGTACCATTGCCTCTAACTATCATTCCTTAGCTTCTAACCATCCCATTTCTCAATACTATCCAAAACCAGCCATTACAAACACCACAACCAGCCCGTAAGATCCTAGAACCAACCGGTATTTCGGTTATCGGTAACCGCCATCGGTTATAGGTAACCCAGACGGTTCCTTTGATCAAAACCAAGAAAAACAGCCTTTTCCCTACCCAGTTCCACGAAACAATTTAATTGGTACTCTACAAAGATTTTGTGTTAATTCATATTAGCAGGGGAACCGACCACCTTCGAAAGGAAGTTTCATATTTCCGGGCCCAAGGTAGTTCCCTCATTTATTATCTAATCAAAATCTTGTGGTCTTGTGTTCTTATTTGCAGTAGTCCTTCCAAGACAAAAAGGAGTCCTTCACAGTCACCGATCTTTCTCTACGGTGCACGCGCACATCATCTCGACATTCTACTGGGTGTATTCCTCCTAACCCTAACCTTATCTGTTTCTATAAGGAACGAAGCATTTCCGAGTGAAACATTTTGGCACGCCCGGTGGGACCCATTTTGGGTTTTTCTTTATTTCTTGCTTGCTTTTATTATAGGGAGCATACTTGCTGTTTTCTTCTTCTAGAGATATTCACAGGGTATTTTATTATTCTGGTAAAAGAACTTGCTTTGTTTTTGCATCTTGCATTAGTAAAAGTCATCTCTTTTGCTTCATCGAATATCACTTTCGATTTGGGTTTTAAAACACATGCATTGCATTCCTGCCTGTTGTTTTTCAATTCTAGTGAACATAGATTAAGTAACAGGTCGTACACGTGGGGGTGATATCCACGGTATTGACAGGAAATTAACCTTAGTTTCACTGCACAACACGTACCGAATCACTTCACAATTAACACAACAGCTCAAACATCCCCCTTTTTTTCCGCGGTATTCCTCCGCCCGATTGAGGTAACCTTATAAGCCAAAACAACTTGACATTTCCCCTAAGTCTCTTGTTTAGGATTCTGACATCATTCTACGTCTAAAGGCATAAGCCCACAATAATTAAAATTAACCCTAAGGTTAATCTCTGGATTTGCGTGTGCATCTTGCTTGTTTGCTGTCCTGTTTTCTCTGTCATACTTTGTCTTCTGTGATCAATAAGTTGCTAAACATACTCAACGCGTTACTAAATCAAATTAGCTGCCCTTTGTATCTTCTTATTCTAAATTTTTGACACCGACATCGGTTAAGAGACCGACGGCGTTGATCTCAGACCGACACGGTTACTAAACCGATATCGATTCATCGCTCTCTCTCACCACGACAAACCGTGCTTGCCAAATTCACCTTTCAGACGTTGTTTTTGTTCTGGATAGATTGAAACTTTCCTGGGTGTTCTAGTCTATGGTTGTCATCACTCGGAAGCAAGCCGCCGCCATGGTTTCACATGCCTGCTCTGTGTCTTTGCCTGAATCACCCCCTTCACATTCTATAGGAAACCCTACGGACACCAGTGAGATCCCCAAATTCCTGTAGGAGACAAGGACTTTGCCAAATTTCTGGATGCTAATCCCAGCGCTGTACAATACTATTTGTCTCATACCCCTGACCGTACGCCTGATGGTCAGCTCCTTATGGGCATGCCTATTAGTATAGCTGCTCATTTAGCTCCTACTCCTCCTGATAACAATACCTTACTTCCTGCATCGCTAGCCCCGTCTCCCAATCCGACAGCGGCAGAGGTTCATACGACCCCGATTAGCTTTCCTTTTGTTAATCTTGGATCCCACGTATCGCTACCACCAATCGCCCCTATCTCATCTCTCTTTCGCACCACTCCATTCATGACTTACTCTCTCGCCACCTATTCAAATGAGCTTTCCTTCTCAAGCTCCGCCTACCTTTTCATTCCCATATACGTATCCAAAGGACCTCAACACCTTAAATGGGACACCCCTATTCTCAGGCACCATCATCTCATCCAACCACGATTTCATCAAGCAAATGATGGACAAAATGCAAAACCCGGAGGCTTCGCTTGTGAAGTCGTAGCGCCTTGACATACGAGCAAGTTTGTTTGGGAGCCCATTCACCCTTCTCCGTCCCCCTTCATTCTTATCCGCCTCAATGGGAGTTGCCAAAGTTTACTCGTTTTAACAAGAAAGAGGATCCTCAACAACACTTGCGATCATTTAGACATGCTTGTTATTTGATTGCCCATGATGATGCCTTGTTACTCCCGCACCTTTCCCATGTCCTTATCGTGGCCTCGCTTGAGTGGTACAAAGGTGCTTTAACCCAAAGACTCAATCTTCTCTTTTAACCAACTAGCCCAATCTTTCTTGGATCATTTCTCCATTAACATTGCCAAGAAAGTATCTATCACTGACCTCTATGCCATCCGACAATTCGAAGATGAATCTATCGCAGATTTCGTTGGACGATGGCGGGGCCTTATCAACCAACTTACGTATGCCTTGCCTCAAACCGAACTTATCGAACTCTTTACGCGGGCCTGCGCTAAGCACATCTCCCCTACCCTCCAAATTCAAACTTTCCGTACATTCGACGAGGCCTTTACTATGGCTCGAAAATTAGAAATTCGAGCCTTAGAGGAAGAGAAATTGCGGTTGCGCAACAAGAACTCCACTTTCCGAACTCCTGATTCTACCAATAAACCAAATACCACCACTCCTCACGCGTCAACCTCTTCTAAATCAAAAGGAGCTGTCCACGCGGTGATGGTCAAATCCCAACCACCGTCCAATACTCCACCAAAAACCACCTATAAATACAAAGCTGAGCCCACCAATTACACTCCCTTGGGAGAAACTTATGGCGTCATCCTAGAGAAATTGCTCAAAGCTGGGGCTATCACCTTGCCCCCTGTAAAACCTCACTCTGGGTTTGACTCCACCCGCGCAATACCTTCCTGGGTACAAAGAAAATGACTTTTGTAACTTTCACCGCGTAAAGGACATAGTCATGAAAACTGCAAGATGTTGAAAAACATAGTGCAGGAAATGGTTGATGCAGGGGATATAACACTCGATAATCCTAACGCCCCTGCTAACCGAAATCTGAAAATTTTCAACAAGCCATTCCCGAATCACTCGGCCCAAAAAGCAACGTAAACCAAGATATCTTAGCCGAGGAGAGTGTTCATGAGATCCATGCAGATTCGATACCCGACCAAAAGCCTCTATCGAGAAAATTTTGAATCAAGCCTCTTCACTAACACAGAGCCCGAACCTCCTTTACCACCATCAAGCCAAAGCGAAATCATTCCTTTACCCATAGAAGAGTTAGCTGCCTGTGCTTCCTTCCCATTAATGAGTCTTCTTACACCACATCCCTACAAGATCGCGAGCGGATGTTGTCTAATCTATCCATTTCCCGGACGTCTCCTTCTACCACTCTTGCCGCACATAGAGGAGGGTACGCCACTCCTTTTGACATCCTTAGATGAGAAATCTCTCGCACCGACATCATTAAATTCTTTAGCCATGACAGACCCCCTCCAACATGCCCTTCGCCTATTAGTCCTCATCACCTAAATCTTTTCAACAACCCGTTGACCTCTTAGCATCTCATCGATACAAAGGCTCATCCGCCTCCGTGTCACACCCGCAATGGATTGGAATTACAACTCACTTTTCCTCTGTACCAAAATTACAAATTACACTGAGACTGTCATTCCACGAAGATGAGACAGTTCCCTATGGGAACGTTTGAGTACTCCTGCTTCTACTCAAATGCAAATGACTGATCCTGATGTCTCCACCATCTACCCGAAGTGCTTACAGAAGCTTAAAATGCCCCTGTTCTCGCCTTCACCCCCCTCACCTCTACCAAATGCCCCGTCCACTTCTATCAACTTAACCAGATCTTCCCCTATGCTTGGGACCTCACCAATGCCCAATCTGACACACCCACCTAAGCGACTCGATCTATCCAAAAATAAATCCGTCCCGCCACCTAGGAGACAAACGCAATCCGGGTCTCTATCACAATTAAAACCCTCTTCATCACACCCACCTTCCATATTGGGACCTCATCCCTCCACCTTACATCAATATATCATACCTCCTTTGTTTTCTGCAAAACGACCTACGCCTTTTACACCTATACAGAGATCAAAGGGTATCACAACATCGTTACCCCGCGTATCCGGTCCACCTATCAACCCTAAACCAATCCCATCATCAAAGGATTTATTTTCTGTCTACTCCCTTTCTCCGTGGTTGTTTCCCGCTACCATGCCATCTCAGTAGCCTCATCATCTAACCAAATTTGAACGTAACTCTCAGTGTCCAAGAAACCACGTTTAGTGAAAAACATGTGTCAAAGACTCCCTCGACTAAACCACCACCCATACGAACTAAACACGCCCACACATTACCACAACCCACACAATCAATGCCCTCATCTTCTTCCTCTGATTTTGACCCACTCAAAGGATCCTATGCCAAAATCCTTGCTATGTTGGTGGAGAATGCGACCATCTCCCTACCCCCACTTAGACCTTACGACCCGCCTAAGCCCCGACTCGTGGATTATGATGAGTCTAAAATCTGCGCTATCACCACACACTGGACATGATGTAGAAGGATGCAAAGCTCTAAAAACCATCCTTCGCTACCACCTCTTCCGGATCGAAAGATTAAGAAAGACAACTTACGAAGGGAGAGACCTCTAGCGCCAATTCCTCTACTATACCATCTCGTCCCGCCTCACCAAGATCGATCATTATTACAACCCCACCTCTTGAAGACCATGAATTATCCCAACCATCTTCTTCATCTCTGTGTCTACGAGATTAATATGATTAGTGTCGCTACTCAGGATGTGAAAACAATGGGAAAGCGAAAGAAAACACACCTACGACATCTCTTTCTCCTTCAACCATCCCGATTACACCACCACCTAAAGTGGTTATTTGCGGACCCGCCTATCCCGTCTCTAATGGAGTCGCCCACCGAGCCATGATCAAACAGCCTTCATCAATCGCCCGTAAAAATGACACTATATGATCTCATTCAGACTTCTGAATCTCATCGACAAGCTCTCGTTGAGATCCTTCAAGGGATAGAGGTTTTTCCCAATGAAACCCTGCCCATGGCCTCCATTCTAACACCCAATCACGTTTCCTCTCTCACCAAACAATCCATCTCCCCCACCACTTCTGTCTCAAAACAACAAGCCGCTGCGGTTAGTTTCTCGGAAGATGAAATTATCGACTTTGGTACAGAAGACCCTGACCCTGCCCTTTTCATTTCCGCTTACGTCTGAGACATTCGAGTACGCCGGGTTATGATTGACGGGGCGCTAGCTTAAACATCATCTCTTCAAAAGCCTTCCAACAAATGAACATCCCTTCTAGTTGCATGTGCCAACCCCATCATGTCATGCGTCATTCAATGATGCTATTACTTCTACATTGGGCACCGTGATCCTCAACATTCGCGTGAGGACCACGTACTTTACCCGAACTCTTCTATGTCCTCAAGGAGAGTTCCAATATAATATATTGCTAGGTCGCCTCGATCCGGGCCATGTGATGCGTTCCTCAACATTACATCGATGTATAAAATTTGAGTACGAGGGAAGTCCTACACTGTAAAAGCTGATCCTCCCTTCAAAACTTGCAATATGTTATACCGCCCAAACGATGTGCTTATACCAATTAAGACACCCATACATTCAACCCAACCATCCTCTTCCAATATACCTCAACCGTCCACCTCAATCGCACTCTACAATCGATGAAACCACCGTCGCACAAACCACTTCTCTTCCCGCAGCTAACATCCCAACCTCCACCCTTAGTAGACATTTTTCATCACCTTACGATGGGGGGTAGTATCGCCTATATAACGTTAGTTCTTTCCTACCCTGCAGCAGAGTACGGACAATTACATGCACAACCCACCTACGACCGTCGCGTGGGGAGATAATCTCTTACGACCACCCCATTGTCGTGACTAACCTAACATATGGGGGTGTTGACACATCCTCCATTACCCCCGAACCTCCTCTTGGTGGTTCCCTTCCAATCCGATTTTCAATACTTGACAAATCGCATTTCGCCCCTCACCTTCGACTGGCCATTTTGCGTGGAAAGGCTTTGGTTTTGGCCTTTACAAACAAGGCCGACATACTCTCATTCCCATCACCACACACAAACATAATGATCGCAGTGGTCTTGGTTTTTCCTAAACACCTACGCAGGAGACACCTTCTTCACCGTATGTATCCGAAAGAAGAGGACGCCGCCTCTACCGAACCATCATCACCCACTTTGCCATCATCCCCACAGAATCGATGGACCCCGAATCTATCCCTCCTAACTTTTTTTTTTTTTTTTCATAAATTCCATCTTCATAGGTCCTCTCACTTATCAACGCGATAATGAGGACCCATCTTCTTCCCCTTCGTATCCGCATATGATCAAGAGGATTCGCTTTGATTAATGTTGTTGAATGCCGGATGACGACTCCATCCTCACTTACCTAGGCGCGGATGATTCTTATATTCAACGTGCCTTACCATCTCAAACTCAAACCATGCTGAACAATCTACTATAGAAATCAACATCCACACGAGGAAGATCCTCACATAGTGAAGATCGGACAATCACTTGACACATCGTAACAAGCCGCCTTTACCACCTTTCTCCGTGCTCGCAACCAAGCTTTCGCATGGTCTTACGCCGACATGCCAGAATTGATCCTACCATTGCCGTCCATAACATCACTCTAAACCCGATTCCAAACCAGTCAAGGTAAATTGAGAAAATGCATCCACGCATTGCTCTCTTGGTCAAAGAGGAGCTCCAACGACTCCTTTCTGCTTTCCTTCATTCTCGCCTATTGACTATCCTCAATGGATTTCTAACATCGTACTGCACGAAAGCGACGGGGACTTCGGATATGCACGGATTTCCGGGATCTTAACCTCGCTGCCCTAAGGATGACTTCCCCTCCCAAGTATTGATCAACTTGTTGATCTCACTGCGGTCATGAAATGCTTTCTCTCATGGATGGCTTTTCGTGTTACAACCAAATTTTGGTTGCCCGCCGATCAACACAAAACGCCTTCATAACTCCTTGGGAACTTTTTCATACTACTGTAATGCCGTTTGGCCTTAAGAATGCTGGGTACGACCTATCGCAAGGGCTATGACCTACATCTTCCATGACATTATGCACACTATCCTCGAAGATTACGCGATGATCTTCTTGGCAAGTCTAAACATCGCAGTGAACATCTCGATGTTTTAACCATTATTTTTGATCGCTCGTACAATATTCTGTCTGCTCCAACCAAAGAAATGTGTCTTTGGTGTCCTTTTCGGGAAACTTCTCGGCTTTATCGCCTCTTTACGTGGCATTGAGGTCGATCCATCTAAAGTAAAAGCTATCCTAGAAATGCCCCCACCCAAAACCTTAAACAATTGCGTAGTTTGCAGGGTAAACTTCAATCCATCCGCTTCATCTCCCAACTCTCGGATCGATGTCACCCTTTTCATCACCTTCTAAAAAGACGCGTTGCCTTTCAATGGAGTGAGGAGTGTCACCAAGCCTTCGGCTCTCAAAACATATCTCTTGCAGCCACCGTGCTTATCCCACCCTGTGACGACCGTCCTTTCTACCTTTATCTTTCCGCCACCGACCATGCTATAGAGCTATGCTCGCCCATCGAGACCCGGCACCGAGAGCAAAGCCGCTTACTATATAAGTCGTACTCGTGGATTACGAGACTAGGTATACACATGTAGAAAAATTGTGCTCTGCCCTATCATTCGCCGCCACCAAACTCCGACATTACCTCCGAATCACAAAACTTTCGCTATCACCAACACACCCTCCATTCATTATATGTACGCCAAACCACACCTAAACCAACGCATCGCTCGATGGCTCATGCTCCTCGCCGACCTTGACCTTGAGTTTATACAACAGAAATCAAATCAAAGGACAAACTCTTGCAGATCAACTTGCGGAGGCCCCTCTACCTGGGGAACAATTTACCAATTTTACCTTCCCCGACGAACTCATCGCCACTCTTTCGCTCGGAGAAGTGTCGTATCAAATGACCCTCTTCTTCGATGGATCTAAGTGTCGCCACACGGCGGAGGAGCCGGATTGTTCTCATCCTCTTGACGCCAACCTATGCCTCTTTCATTCCGACTTGATTTCCCTTGCACTAATAATACAAAGGAATACGAGGCCCTTGTTCTAGGTCTCCAAGTTGCGTTACACTTAGGTATCAAATCTATCAACATTTTTGGCGACTCTCAATTGGTAGTCAATCAAGTTACGGGCATCTACCAATGTAAAACGAGGAACTTCGTAGTACAAACACCATGTGGATTCACTTCTAGCTTTATTTACCCACTATTCTATACAAACCATTCCCCGCTCCACTAACAAATTTGCGGATACTATGGCTTGCTTAGCCTCGCAAATTCCCGCCGCGCCAACCGACTCAATTATTCGTTGTGGTCCAAAGAACTTTTTGCACCATCCTATTCAACCCCGTAGTTTGCATGATAAATACTGTGTCTACTAATTCGCAGGATACCTGGTACCACCAATTTCACGACTACCTTACGATCTCGGTTCTCCCACCTGACCTTACTAGTAACGGAAAACGTGCTTTTCTTAAAAGTGTTTCACGTTATGTTGTCATGGGAGGACTCCTCTATAAACGTGGCTTTGATGGCATCCTCCTTCACTGTCTAACCGGCGCAGAAGTCACCTATACCATCCAACAAGTACACGATGGGATTTGTGGTGGACATTTTAGTGGCCTTGCCATGGCTAAACGAATCCTTCGCCTAGGTTATTATTGGCCTACTCTCAATAACGACTGCTACGAATATGTTAAGCGCTGTGTCATGTGTCAACAACATGCCAATCTTCAACATACTCCTAGCCACCCGCTACAAGTCGCTCGTGATCTTTGGCCTTTCTCACAATGGGGTTTAGACCTTATTGGTGAGATTCACCCGACCTCTTCACAACGTCACCGTTGGATAATCACAAATGACCGAATATTACACAAAATGGGTGGAGGCCGTTCACTCATTTCAATCAAAAAGAAAAATTGTCGAATTCATTAACCATCACATTATCTCGTCGCTTTTGGTATTCCTCATCGCCTAATAATGTATAATGGTAAATCTTTTCAAAATAAGTTGTTATAAGACCTTTGTGACAACTTTGGTATCAAACTTAGCTTCTCATCGCCTTACTATCCGCAGCCAATGGTCAGCCGAATCTTCTAATAAAACTCTAACCAAAATCCTCATGAAAGTCAGTCCAATGAATCTCGAAGAAATTGGCACGATCACATTCCCTTTGCCCTTTGGGCTTATCGTACTAGCATTCGTACCTCCACTAATGCCACACCTTTTCATTGGTATATGGTACCGAGGCTGTTTTGCCTCTCGAAATACAAATACCCTCCCTTAGAATATCTCTTCAAGATATTCTCACCAACGATGATTTCCGCCAAGAGCTGTTAGCCCAATTAGAGCTTCTTGACGAACGACGCCTTACGGCTCTCTCGATCACCTCCAAATCTATCAAAACGCATCAAGCGTGCTTATGATAAGCGACTTCATGAGCGTACCTTTAAGGTTGGTGATCTTGTCCTCAAAGAGAATCAACATGTAACCAAACTAGAAAAGAGCAAACGTGGAAAATTTTCTCCTAATTGATTGGGCCTTATATAATCACTCACACCTATGGATCAGGCACTTATCGTTTAGCTTCGCTTAATGGTAAACCTGAGCCTGAACCCTTAATGCCTTGCATCTTCGACCATTCTACTGTTGAATCTAGTGTTATATCACTCCTTATCTACCTACTGCTCGTCCCTTGAGCTCATTTACCGCTACATACACTTTGTTTTCTATATCTCCGAATAAAATCAAAATCACTTCGCACCTCCCCTTGATAATGCCTTCCCCTTTTTTAGTCTAGTCCATGACTTTAAAGTATTAAAATAAGCCGTATTCTTATGGGATTTTCTTGAGTCAAACTTCCTACTAAACTAGATGCTTCACGCCAAAAGAACATCTAGTTATCTAAAATTAAATATAGACTGCTCCCTCGAAGGACAGCTATATGCCAAACTATTGCTGCTACTATAAATAGACTGCCTCAAGGACAAATATGCACTAAAATAATCTTCACTACTATAAATAGATCTGCTTCCCCCGAAGGACAGCTTATACACACATGTCAGCCTTTTATCCGAAGCTTCGCATTGATCAGCTTCGTGAAGACCTCAAGAATAATACAATCAATATCCTTGTAGACTTCCCACATCGATCACCATATTCGGTAAAATAAAAGCCTCATTCAAAAAGAACTTTTTGGGTCATGGACTTGTCTATTTAGGTAGGTTCTCTTTCGTCCGAACACTCACTTTGTAATAAATTCTCTCAGACTAGCTATATCATCCACATCACCTCACCATTTGTTCAACTCAAGGGACGTAACGTACACCCGATATATATGTGATCATACAACTCTTTTCAACTATGGACTTCTGCCTATACACGGCACTTAGGGCTTCGTGCTCGTTCTCTACGTTGTGTGGTTTGTTTAGCTCTTTTTGCCTACGGAGCACTCTTTCCGCTTAGCCTCGCATCTAGAATTGTGTGTTGATCTTAATCAGACACTATTCCCTACTACTTGGGTATGCTAACCTTTGCTTTACCTATACCTACACCAACAATATTATCCTACCAAAGACCAACAACATTACCCTACCAACATCAAATTTCTTTACCAAACGACAAATTGCCTAAACCATACCAAATTGCCTAAATTCACCCCTCCCCGATCCTAAGGAGAACTACACTCGCCCCGAGGCCCTTCCTTGCTTTGTGCAATGGGCTATGTAGGCAACACTTCGAGACATGGGGCCTCCCAAGGTTAGCTCTCGACCATCCCCTACCATAACCTATCTTGTGTGGTGAATATAAATATTTTTGTGTATTTTTATTTTAATCACATTTCTCTTTATCCTTTTTTCAAACACCGAAAATCAAAACACCGACAATCTTATTATTATCATAACTCAAATCAACATACATATTCGGGCTTTATTTAGATGTTAAACAAATACATCTTCTTTATCATCGACACGCAGTCGGCATCCTTATTTATTCTCATACCTCGCTAACATATACTGTACCATCACAACTCATCCCGAACTAGGTGATGATCGTGATCGCGACCCCTCTCGCCGGGCCTCTCTGTCCTCAAAGGTACTACGGCTATTGGTACCGCCACCGATCTGCCAATCTCTCCTCAGTAACATATGAATACGCCCTCTCGCATGGAGGACTTCAGCCTCTAGTCTCGCCACCCGTGACTCCGCAAACACTACCAATCCTCTTGTCTCATTCACTGCGCTTTGAGCTGCTGAACCAAACGCTGCAGACATCCTTTCGCTGTAATCACCACTTATGTCAAGCCGCTCACGTACACTCTCGCAGCTTCTGCTACCCACCATAATCTATAGGCCTCTGTATTCCTCGCATCCATTACCTCGCGATCGGGCCGCTATCTCCTCGTGCCCTTCGGAGGTGTTGGCCGGGGTGGTGAGAATGCTTTGCCGCATCGATCCTCATATATGGTCTATAAGCTCGTGGTATGTCCTGCAAATCTAAATTGTCGCCGCACGCGATCTATAGGAATCCTCTCATATTCACTGGCCTCGTGCCCCGCGATCCACTCCTCAATCGCTCTACACCTCTCAACTCCTCATGGCTATGATTTCGGTTACCATATAGTTCCCGTAGGGCCTCCAATGATATCCGCAACTATCACTCTCTCCCATACCGCCTGTAATACTCAATGTCACCCAAAGACGGCTTGAGATCTTGCCTCTTGTTACTCTGCCTGACCCATCGTGGAATCCCAACCTCGTACTCTGGGTCTCTCCTACTCAGATAGATCGGCTTTATTGGTCGCACACAAACAATGTGCTCATAGGCCCAACAAAGTGTAATAAGTATGAGCAATCCAACGTTGTCCCGTGACTTCGCCTACAAGCCCATAAACCCCCGTATAGCTCCGCCAAATATGCAGTGTGCCAGTGCAAACGTAACGCCTTCCTTTCTATCATCTCCCGGATAACACACATCAATGCCTTTGGAAATTTTCCCCTTCCGCCTCGTAATGCATAATACCCTACTGCTATCATTAATATCATCTGCTAACCTTGTCTCTCGTGGTGTGTCTTATACATTACCCCATATGTAAACGATAAACCTCATTGTGTCAAATCTCGTATGGCGATGGACCAAATATCTTCATGTTATCGCTTCCTCGTGCCGCGCTAGGTAGTGCTCGATATATCGGCTCTCCTGTGTAATAGGGAGTCTCAAAATCCAAACACATCTTCCAATGTTACTTTGCTCATCTCACCGTTGGCGGATAGAAGGTATTTGTCTCAGATTCCATCTCTCAAGGGCCGCCTCGTAACATACCATGGTTACGTGCGATTTATCGTGAATAATAACGGATTCCACTTAACCCCAAATGATTTATCAATGTCCATTCTCATTGGTGTTACATCCGCTCGGATTCACGACAACAGCCAAATAATGCACACTATCATTCATCCTCAACCCTGTCTCGCCTCGCATACACCAAAACAACAAACAACCATTCAGCCTTGCGTAGGGTCTTTTTCAAACATTCTCGAAATTTCTCCAAGAATCGTACACGTTATACGTAATCGATATCGGGTTGCGTAACGCTTACCGGCTTCTCCTAACCATTGCTCGGCATCACAATTTTATACACCTTCCTTAAAAACAACCACCTACGCATACAATAATTTGCTCATTTCCTCGTTTTTATACATATAAACATACCTGAACCCCGATTGCCTACCCTGTACCACTTAGCTCACCCGCAACCCTTGTTATCATGTTTTCTCTCTCATATCTACCCACCTACTCTCCCCATCTTACTCACGAAACATACAAAGTAATCAAATCACAAACAAAAACAATACCTCTTGAGTTACGCAGCTTTCGAGGTGGCCCTTGTCTCGCCTCTCTCGCCTGTCGCTTGATGCTTCTCCTCGTTCGCCATGATCACCACCCTTTTCAACTTTGTCTTTCTCGCCTTCCGAACCTCGGATCACAATTCACTTTCCTTGTCTCTTTCCTTCTTCTCACCCAAATCTCTCATGCAAATCCTGCCTCTCGCCAAAAAGCGTCGCGTTCGCTACAGTATTTAACCTCTTGCATGGCTCTAAAATTAAAACTTAAGTTGCCACCTAGCTTTTCTATTTTTAGAAAAGCTCATACCTAAATAACCGGTATCGGTTGTTTAACCGATATCGCTTCTATGACTACCGATATTCGCCTCCTAACCGATATCGGTTACACACCTTCCTTTTTGAAACAGGTTTCTTTTCTTCATTTCTCCTCTAAATTTTTGTCGCGCCCGCCTTTGCTTTTGCGCATAAACAACAAAATTTACCACATTTGTTCATCCACCACACATAGCATTATAATTTCATTAAACATCATTTATACCAATACACAACCATCAACTACAAATATCAAAAAACTATCAATCTATACATCATTTGGATCCAACTCATCAGTTACATATATCACACTGTCACAAAACCACCAATTTATCACATAACCTGTCATTCATATATACGCACAAAAACATCAGCATCATCTATCTATCAACATGTCAATTAAACTCATCACACATTCTATATATTACCAAACCATTAACAAAATATTTCAACACATTTTAAACACAGCATGTGGATCAAAACATCATCTATATATATATACAAATTTTCAACAATACAATGTGCCCTACATCGGGGCCTCTGTGATCGCATAATATACCAAAGCCGGCACGCAGGCCGCAATACCTACCACAAATCTCTACTTTCGCAGCCGGCTCTCATATCAAAATATACTGCCTCGCAGCCGGTATCAAATGTACAACCCGTACTCGGCTCGCAGGCCGGTATATAATAAATAAATAAATCAAAACAATGAATAAATGTAGGCACGCAGGCCTCTATCAATACAACCGGTTCGCAGACCGGTGCCCGTGTCCCTATACAAAACCACATCGGGATCTATCGCTCTCCCCACCGCCCTCGGCACCTCTCTCGCTGGGTCTGTGGGCGCCTCTCACCTCTCGCTCACAGGTACACGCCACTGCAGTGTGCCTGCCCTCCCTGAGATCTCTGGGCCGTGCGAGGTCTCTCGCTCTATGCGCCGCATATGCTCGATACTCGACTCCGGTACTATCAAGAATATCTCATAATAACGGCCTCTCTGCTCTAACCTCCATATAGCGATTCGCGCCATCAAGGAACTGGGGCAGGGCTGGTCTCGGCACTTTAACACTACTATCCCCGAGCTCTGTACTCGCACTGTGGAGTGGCACTGGTGGAGGCTTTTTACCAGTCTGCTCGTACTGCACTCCGTGGCGTGGTGGTATCTGGGCCTGTGGCTGTGCTACTGCTGGTACGGCTGCACGCACTGCACTCGCACCCGTGGCTGTGGCTGGCTGTGGTGGTGCTTTACTCAGTGCTCGTACTTCGAGCTCAAGGCACTTGCCTGCCTGTAAACCCCTATCTATGCTCAAAGCAGCAGCAGCACTATCTCGTAATAAGTCACTTTTTCGCCCGAGCTGATCTCTCTCTCAAATACCACTTTGCTAAGTCTGGCTGCGGGCGGTGGCATGCTACCTCGCCGCTCTCTGTCCAACCCACCGGACCTCCTGTATGTAGGCTGCACTGCACCCGGCATCATCCACCTCACCCTACTCGTTGGTCTCTCTCTTTTACCTCACCTGATCCCGAGGCTGTAGTGGTGCTTTGGCGGGGGGGCCTCTACATCATCCCTCTGTCTTGAGGGAAGGGAGGTGGCTCGCCCTGTGGCAGCTCCATCTGCTGCGTGCACTCTCAAAGGGTATCCGCTCGTACTCTCCCCGCCTCCGTCCTCTGCTTTATCTAGAATGTATACTGGATCGGGCACTGTATGCGGCTCCTCTTGCCAGCCGGTGACCTCTGTAGGGTCTCCATATAATGTCTCTCATATGTAAGGCCTCTAGCATATGTCTATAGTAGGCCACATCCCGACCTGCAACAACCGCTCGTGGTGGCCCACAACCCCAACCACCTCGGAAAGCCATATCAGTATACGATCTCAGTGGCCTGCCGGCTGCTGGGTAGCCTTATCGCTCGATGCATACGATGTGCTCGTATGCCAACAGGTAACAAAAGGTCGAACAAATACCAAATCGCCTCCTCGCGATAGCCCCATAACTCCTCAGAGCACTGCACTGATATACTTTTGGTGCCCATGCAAAACAGTGTGTGCTCCTCCACCATCTCTAGTAGCACCCCATCAATGCCTGCGTAGAGCGACCTCCCTCGAATCCGGGAGGGCGAAGCAAGTGACTCCCTATCATCATCAATACGGCAAGCCGTGTCTCATGTCTGTGTGCGCATGGTACATGTCCCCATATCCAATGCTCGCTTATGATATGTAAGAAGCGCGGATGCATCCCCAAAACCTGCGCAGATGCTATCCATGGCAGCGATCTCGAATCCACTCGAAAAGCGGCCTCTCCTCGATCGCAGCGGGAGGATGCGATACACATCCTCTAATGTGACGGTCATCTCCCCGGTGGCCGTAGATGGAACACATTGGCCGCCGGATCCCATCTCTCGATGAGGGCGACCATCAGCCGTGATCTCGCCGATCGCTCTGCACTGGACCCCGCCAAGCCCCACCTCGCGCATGATGGCCAATGCGCCGCAGATATGTGTGGCCTCATCCGACTCAATAGTGGAGGCATCCTATCACGCATCGCCAATCTGCCGACGTGCTCGCAAAATCAACCCACATTCTTAGTCCCACTCGTTCTAATAACATCTACTTTACCATCTACCCCCTTTTTTTTAGAACACCCAACTCAACCTAACCCAACACAACCCACCCCACCAAGTCACCCTATCCACCTTCCAACCTATCAACCCAACACCCTAAACCCCACCCATACCCCGACTCTCTACCTACCCAACCCAACACAACCCACCCCACCAAGTCACCCTATCCACCTTCAAACCAACACCATACACCCTAAAACCACTCCCAACCCAACCCAACACCCCAACACCATACACCCTAAAACCACTCTCAACCCCTCCCTCCCCACCGAGCATCGGGACCGATACGAGACCGATGCGGTCCCCCATTAAACCTCACTGCTTTTTTGCGGCCGATGCCGGCCGCCAAGCTTAGTGGTACCGACATCGGTCCTGCATTTCGCCCGAGCTTCGAACCATGCGCGCGGCCCCCAAAACTCATTTTTTACCTATTTCTACCCATCTACCCATCCAAAAACCCTAAAATTTTACACACCTAGCCGCCTTAGCATATCTAACCTATCTACCCTCCCCTTTCTCAAATTACCTCCATTTACCCATTATTTCCTACAAACTACCAATTCCTACCCAACTCCCAAAAACAACATAACTCAACCAAACCACCAAAATAAAGAGTTTAGAACCTACGGTACGACAACACGCGCCGTGGTGGGATGGGTGGTGGTGGTCCACTGGGTCCAGCCTTCTCCAGCCTCCTCTCGCCTCGTGCCATGGCTCCAATCTCGATTCGCTGGGTCTCGCCAATCACTCGCGCCTCCTCAACTATTCGGGCCTACTATCAACTCTCTCCGCCAATCAAATAGCTCCACCTCACTCAATACCCTCCAAATCAATCTCCACGCTCGATAAGTCAATTTTGGATTACAAAACACAAAAGTGACAATGACAGTCGTATATTTCTTTTTATAGGTTTTTCGACTTAAATCGATGTCGGTTTCCTTTTGCCTTGAGAAACAGTATCGGCCTTTAACCGATATCGGTCATGATGAATCAACGCTGTTTGATACCCTTTTACCCCATTCTTTGTCGTTCCTTACTCCTTGCCTCTTTTTCACCAATATCGCCTCGTCCCACCTTTGTTGCACAACATTTGTTCCTTGGTCCGGCCCACCCAAGGCCTCGCCCTACCAATTGGCCCGACCCAAGGCCTCAACCTACCTATTTGGCCCGACCCAAGGCCTCAACCTACCTATTTGGCCCGACCCAAGGCCTCAACCTACCTATTTGGCCCGACCCAAGGCCTCAACCTACCTATTTGGCCCGACCCAAGGCCTCGCCCTACCAATTGGCCCGACCCAAGGCCTCAACCTACCTATTTGGCCCGACCCAAGGCCTCGCCTATCAATTGGCCCGACCCAAGGCCTCAACTTACCTATTTGGCCCGACCCAAGGCCTCAACCTACCTATTGGCCCGACCCAAGGCCTCAACTTACCTATTCGGCCCGACCCAAGGCCTCAACCTACCTATTCGCCCGACCCAAGGCCTCAACCCACCTATTGGCCCGACCCAAGGCTCGCCTCCCTATCAATTGCCCGACCCAAGGCCTCAATCTCACCTTTGGCCCGACCCAAGGCCTCAACCTACCTATTAGGCCCGACCCAAGGCCTCAACCTACCTATCCTACTGACCCAAGGCCTCACTCTACCCTTATGACTGACCCCGGCCACCGCCTGACCCATTTGGCCCGACCCAAGGCCTCAACCCAACAACTTGGCCCGACCCAAGGCCGCATCACTTCCATACTATACCCACAATCAACGTTTTATTTTATCCATCCATCCTGCACTTGTGTTCCATCGAGCTCACTTGTTCGTGTTTTAGCATGATTAGGGTCCTTGACTTGATCTCATGACCAACTTTGCCTAGACCTAGACCGTGACGTTTATCTCAACCAAACCAACCATTTGGTACTTGCCGAACATGCCTAAACGCCTCGTACTGCCTTTTTTTGTTATATACCCTGGAGCTACTTCCTATGCCTTGATACCAGGATTATATCACCCTTGTTTGGATAAACTATCGACCTTTGCCTATACATTGCTGGTTTGCTTTTGCACAAATCATGTACCTAGTCGTATTTATTGCATTTCAACACGCGTCTCGCTTCCTTGGACCTACACCATCACCTTACCATCCTCTCTACCACATATACCCTTTATCAACCCTATCCCTGATTTCCCGTTCACTCAATCTGTGATAGATTTGAGGGGGATTACCTATATCTTTAACATGAGAAACCACTTCATATTATTGTCCGCGCAGCTTTACAGAACAAGCTACACGACAATAAGGGGCTAATGTAGACACCAAATTCGTGTCTCACGACCCCTTGTGACCCGCATCCCATTTCACAACCTAACCTCATTACCTAAACCTTTACACAATTATTTATTAATTACCTTGTAATTGATAAATCCACATCACCTTACCCGCCACCTCACTTTGCCACCTCATCATGACCTAGCCCTAACCCTAAACTAACCTAATTAAGACCCATGACTTGGTCTAGACTCACATCCATAACTAATGCCTCCTTACTCGCACCCAAAGCCGACCTTCTAGCCACTTGACCAAGCCCGCAACCGATCTCTCGGAGAAAAGCAGGAAGTGGGCTATTTTACTAAAAATAGCCTCCTTTTTCCTAACCGATGCCGGTTCTACTCGACCGCGCCGGTTACGCAACCGCCATCGGTTCCTCAGTAAATGGGCTTCCCAAACCAAAACAACGGATCGGAATTTCATTTTGGAGATCGGTCGAAGGATTTTTAATCAAAGGAGAGTCCAAAGCGATCAGCAGAGTCCAGAACTTCACCTGACCAAGCAGAGACGAGTAAAGAAACCAGAAGAGTTGGCAGCAAAGGAGATCAACTGGCACCTTCATCAAATCCAGTAAGTTACATCTTGCATGTCCTCCATTATAACATTTCTTGTGCTTTTGGAATTGTAATCTTCCCAAATCCGTTCCTGAACCCATTATCTAACGTACCATTGCCTCTAACTATCATTCCTTAGCTTCTAACCATCCCATTTCTCAATACTATCCAAAAACCAGCCATTACAAACACCACAACCAGCCCAGAAGATCCTGAACCAACCGGTGTACGCGGTTATATCAAGAATCGCCATCGCTTATAGGTAACCGCATCGGTTCCTTTGATCAAAACCAAGAAAAAGACCTTTTCCCTACCCAGTTCCTACGAAACAATTTAATTGGTACTCTACAAGATTTTTGTGTTAATTCATATTAGCAGGGAACTGACCACCTTCGAAAGGAAGTTTCATATTTCCTGGGCCCAAGGCAGTTCCCTCATTTATTATCTAATCAAAATCTTGTGGTCTTGTGTTCTTATTTGCAGGTAGTCCTTCCAAGACAAAAAGGAGTTCTTCGCAGTCAGCCTGATCTTTCTCTACGGTACGCGCACATCATCTCGACATTCTACAGGTATTCCTCCTAACCCTAACCTTATCTGTTTCTATAAGGAACGAAGCATTTCCGAGTGAAACACCTTGTTTCATATTCCTTCAGGCCTTGATTGAAGAAAGCAACCGTTGTTCTAATCCTCTTTGTTTTGTTGTACTGTGATTGCGAAATTATGTCTCCACCATCAAGGCATATAGCATGAACTCCTTGGAGAAGTCTGGATTGACGAGAGTTGGAGCTTGAGATATAGCCTCTTTTATTGCCTCAAAACTTTCCTTGCCTTCAGTTGTCCACTTAAATACCATGCTCTTCTTCAACATCAGCGTTATTGGCTTCACAAGAGCGGAAAAATTTGGTACAAATCTGCGGACAAAATTGATCCTTCCTAAGAAGCTTTGAAGAGCCTTCTTGTGACTTGGCAATGGCAATGCTCGAATTGCTTCAACTCTTTCTGGGTCAATCGTCAACCCCTCCTTTGAAACAATATGACCTATAAGTTTTCCTTTATGAGCCAAGAATATGCATTTTTTGGGATTCAAAGATACCCCAAATCTTCTACACCTCAAAATGCCTCGACTCAAATGAAAGAGGTGATCTCACGCCGCATTTTTCAAGAATACAGTGATGTCGTGAAGATATATCAGAACTATTTTGTTGATCAATCCTTTGAATGCCATATCAATTTCCCTTTGGAAAGTGGCTCCAAACATTTGATAGCCAAAATGGCATCTTCTTGTAGGTATTGGTGCCCCATTTGGTGGTGAAAGCCATCTTTGAACTAGTCATCTTCTTTCACCATTACCTGATTATACCCTAAGTAGCCATCTAGGAGGGAGAATCTCTCCAAACTGGATACTACTTGCAATATTTGTGCCATTGAAGGAAGTGGGTAATGGTCTTTGAGAGATTCCCTGTTGAGGTCTCGGAAGTCCACACACAACCTGATTTCTCCTCTCTTCTTCCCAACCGGAACCAAGTTTGTCAACCCAGCTTGAGTGCTTGATCGGGAATATAATGCTTGCCTCTATTAGCTTGTTTAGCTCTTTCTTCATTAGAGGCTCAATGTGAGGGTTGACTAGTCTCTACTTCTGCCTGATGGGCTTAGCATCTGGACCTAATTCTATGGTATGTTGTGCCAAATTTGGATTGAATCCTCTCAAGTCATCATAGCTCTAGCGAAGACATCCGGAAATTCTCGGCAAAGTCAGTATGAAATCTAATTTCTCCCGCTCAATGGCCACTTTACCAATTTGAAGTGTTCTTCCTTTCCCAATCAAAATTGTCTCGAATCTTCTTTCTTGACTCGTATGTTATCCTTTTCCTTACGGAACTATTCGTTAGGGGTTGAAGATAGACTCTAATGATACTAAAACATTAGGAAGCTTGTTTTCCACAAACACACTACTTGATCCCCGTACTCGCTACTCTAGTCTCTGTCTCGATTCCTAGTTGAGAATTCAGCCTCTTCTTGTAAAAATTGACAATTTGTCTATCATTCTCAAACACCCGCCACTTGTGTTATTATCTAGAATCATTGGCCTCACAATCACATGCATATGTGGTTGTGCCTTTTCCCTTTTGATGTTTTCAACCACATCAAATGTTGCTCTAACTATCATGAGCCTATCTCGTGGCTTCATTTTTCTTCCCGGTATGGACACGATGTTGAAATGTTTGAAGTCCTCAATGAGGTCCCATACCCTGTTCTTGTAGTTCTTCAAAGAGGTCATTCTTTGTAGCATGTTGTCCCTTGACTTGGTTGATGATTAGCTCACTATCCTCGAACACCTACAAGTTCTTTATGCCCCTTTTCCTAGCCCAATGAAGTCCATGAATACAGCCTTATATTTAACTCAGTGTTGTTTAAACAGAAAACTGGAAATGAAAAGTCAAATAATATTTTATGCCTTGAGGTGAAACAAACATAACTCTTCCTCCGACACCTTGTTTACTCCTTGATCCATTGAGAAACAACCGCCATACCTTATTGTCATCCTTATGGTCCGGTTTGGTGATGCTCAAAATAGGCTGGTTTTCTTCATGTATGCAATAGAATCCTAGCTCAGATTCTTCTAATTCTTGGTAGGGATCAAAAGCATGTACCTTTCTCACCCATTCATCAAGAGTCAAATCTGGGATGCTTCCAACTTTGGTGTCAGCTTCATCTGTGCTTGGATAATCTTCTTGATCAAATGTTGAATAGTTGGCATTGATTTGGCTTGGAGTATGAGGCTCAATATGAAAGTTTGCAATTGGTTTGGATTCGATTGTGACCTTAGTACCATATCTTGTTCTAACAACATGTGTGACCAGTCAGCAGATAAGTAGCCTCCAATTTTAGCTGTAAAATCCCTTTATAAGCATAGGGAAAAGAGTGGTGGAAAATCTATCACCGACACATCTTGCAAAATGGTAACGTTGGGGCATGCATGCAAGGTAAGATTCAGACCTTTAATCACTCCCACCATTACTAATGTTGTCCCATATAATTGTACTACCTCCTTTGATATGACTTCATATTGGAGACCCAGCTGATCAGCTATTTTCTTGGGCATGACAGAACTACTTGCCCTAGAATCAATCATGCAATTGTGTACTAGTTTATCCCTAATGATTAATGAAACATAGAATGGAGGGGGTTTCAAAACTTTACCTTGTTGACCTGCATGATTCCCTTCAAGCTGAGAAGCATTTATGAGGACATTCTCTTGCATATGGACCTGCTAGATCGAAGTTGACCAATTCTTCATGGTTGTTTGTAGAAGATCTCTTTGGCCTTGGATGGATAAAGATTCCCACATTGATATATTCACATTTGTCTTCTTCATTTGATCAATGATGATAAATGGGGATGAAAGATCTCTTTGTTGTCCTTTAGCCTACACATTCCTTTCTTGCGCATGGGCAGCAACAAATGCATCCGAGTTGGCTTAGAAAGTGATTTGGGTTGTCCTTGTGTGTTTTGAACTATATTTTGCTTACCAACACCTTGTGGAGTGATTGAAGGTCGTAGATCACTTGGAGCCAATGACCGCCCTTCACCAATATTCCTCTTCTTTGGTCTTGTGTTACTGCACAATTTGAGAAATTGTTTGATTCATGCCACAAAAATCCTCAACTTGTCAATTCACAAGTGTGGTATCATTTGGAGCTATGTTTTACTGAGATGTTTCTCGACTCACTTCACCCTCTACGCTAGTAGTTGTCACCATCAAGGCTTGGTTCAAAGCACCATTGAAGCACATAGATTGGTTGTGAGGTTCATTGCATGGGAAACACCAATCATACTCTTGAGCTATGTTGTTTTACACTGGCACTAATGCTTTAGAAGTAGATGTAACATTGGGGCTATAGGGCTGAAATGGTCTATTGGCGGGAGGCCTTACTTGGACTTGATTTTGATTTGTAACCTGAGATGGTGACCTATTTTGTTGATATGGGGCCTATCCTGGTACTACACTTGAGGTCGATACTGAGCTCTAGCACTTTGAGCTTATTGTCTTTTGATAGTCACCACTCATTTCCAAGGTTCTCAGAATTGTTTCATAACCTCTTGGAGTTCATTTGAAGCACTAGAGGATGAAGTAGAAGTTTCATTTGAAATTTGATTTCTAGGAGTGGGAATAGGAGCCAAAGTGGGTGCTTGAATAGTGCTTGGATTTTCTAAGTTTGGATACAAGGGCACGGGAGGCTCAGAGCCGCTTACCACCTTGAATAAGACAATTTTCAGCCCTAATGGCAATGCTTATAAGCATTAGGTAAGGTTGTTCCTCCCATAGATTGAATTAACATAAAAATATCGAATTCAAAACTTTAAGATAGTATAGAAAAGCACCTTCACTGTTGGCCTAACGCCACCGGAATTCTATCCCAAGACCTTTGAAATTTGAAGTTGAAGTCAATCACCGCCCATTGGGATTTCTCTTGATAGTTTTCAATTGTTCTAGTAGAGACAAATTATCTCCCTTTTCCCCAAACCGCTCATGGAGAACTATGCATAATTGATTCCAATTTTGGATAGAACAGGCTCCAAGGCTCCTAAAGCATTGTAATGCCTTCCTTTGAATGAAGATGCTAGCAATTTGACAAAGAACATCCAGCTTATTTATCTCATGGATTGACAAACATTAGCAATGTCTTTGACATGATCACCAGAGTGTTATGATTCTCTCCAGTGAAAAATAGAATGTTCTTCAATGCTGCAATTGAACCGGATTCTCGTGCATTGAGGGCAAGTGGGCTGCTACTGCAAAAGTTGACAAAAGGGTTTTGTTGTGCCATTCTGATTGGCCTGAGAACCCTTGTTGATTGGATGAAAGGTATACCAGTGGAGGGGTTGATAAAGTCCTGTTAGGTGGAGATGGTGATCTTTGTGGTCTTCTTCCTCTCCTTCCTCTACCTGGTGATAGTTGCAAGTGGACAAATAGCCCCTCTTCTTGAGTATCAAACCGGTTCAAATTCTTCTCATATGCCTGGGAAACTTTTTCTACTACACCACTGAATTCTATCCCTTTGTAGTCGCCAGATGTGTTAGATAATGAGCCTCAAAAGGCTAGATTCTGCCAAATTACACACCAAACCTGACAATATTAAAAATAGAATTTAAAACTTTTAAGGACCCGAAAGATACAGCTTCTTTAATCGGTTATCGGGTCTTCATTGCTGCAACTACTAATCCTCAAAGGTACAGTGAAACTTAGGTCATGTAAGACAACTTACAAAACTCAAACACACCGTGTCGAACTTGGGACATGCTCAACACTGGGAAAACCTGAAATACTAAAAACTATGAAATTTTGAAAGTCAAAATCTCAAAAAACTAAGAGTACCCTTTTGAATATTACCCCCAGATCTATCAGCTGGTGAAATTGTGACTTGTTTTGAGCAAGTTAAGGCCTTGAAAATCAATTTCGCAGGTAAAGCCTGGGAGGAGAAAAAAATCCAAAATTGTAAAACCTACAATTTCTAAGTCCAAATTTCTTAAAAATTCCCTCAAATCTTTTGGAATGACCTCTTGGTCCCACCAGGCGTGCAAAACTATTGATGGTGAATCACAACACCCCTAAATGTTCAGAATTTGATGGGTTGAGACTCTCAAGTGCCATTGCATAACATGGAGCTTTTCCCAAGTGTGGGACCTTGTGAATCGGAAAGCTCTCTCAAATGAAGGCCAGTTCCTATTCCTTTGTTCGATGCACACATAAAAATTTAGAGGGTTTACTCAAAACCTAATCTAACTTGCTTGCCAAGGAGACAGGGGTAAGAAGTTGCACAAAAATAAACCTAAACTAACAAAGGAGATGCACCGAGGAATGAAGAAACACCTCACTTGCCAATAAACACAAACCATTAAAATGTAATGCAATATCATGCATAAAAACCAGATTTGCAAAGTGAAAGATCAAGAGGATGCAAATGAACACAGAGATGGTTGAGAATCATCCACAGACATGCATTATTTTCTCTAAAGATTGATATAATACACTACAAAAATGCCAAGAGGCAAAGTTGCATTACGCTTTAAATGAGAGGTTTGAACTCCACAAATTCACCTGCCAAAGAGAAGAAGGGAGGGGAAAAACAAGAATGTCCAACCTTTAGAAAGAAGCCCCTCCTTACAATTTATAGGAATAATGAGAGAGAAAAGAGAGAGGAATTCCAAATATACCCCAACCGCCTCCAGGTTGCATTTAATTAATCTCATTATGGTGGTAGGTGAGAACCTTAGTAAAACCCAAAAATAATGAATTGTATTTTGAATTTTTGAAGAACTTTTTCTCACCCAATTAAATATATCCAAAATATTTCCGAAATGTCCAACCTTGTGTGAATCTAAGCTCCCTGTGAAAAGTTATGGCCTTCTAAATATCTGCGTCGTGGTTTGCTTTTCACGTCGAGGGTGTCAACACTCAAAATGTTGTGCCTCCCGAAGATCCACCTCGTGCACAAATTTTTTCATGTTGACACTCTATTTTGTGCAACTCCAACTCGTGGCTTGGGTGTAAAATTTTTCATGTCGACACTCTGTGTTTTGCACCTCCAACCTACGCCTTGGGCACAAATTTTGTCATGTCGACACTCTGTGTTATGCGCCTCCAACCTGCGCCTTGGGCGTGAATTTTTTCATGTCGAAACTCTGTGTTGTGCACCTCTAACTTGCACCTTGGGCACGAATTTTGTCATGTCAACACTCTGTGTTGTGTGCCTCCAACCTGCGCCTTGGGCACGAATTTTGTCATGTCGACACTCTGTGTTGTGTGCCTCCAACCTGCGCCTTGGGCACAAATTTTTTCATGTCGACACTCTGTGTTGTGCACCTCCAACCTGCACCTTGGGCATGAATTTTTCATGTCGAGACTCTGTGTTGTGCACCTCCAACTTGCACTTTGACTTTTGGTGACGCAATAAATATCGAGCTTTGAGTTTCTTTGATTTCCATATTCTTTTGTTTGTCTATATTTACCCGAGGGGAGATATATACAACAATAACAACATGGAACACGGTACATACAGATAATATCCTGGTTTATCGATTCTTAAAAATAATTCTCGCACTCTGGTGCATAAATTACCAATAATAGTGTAAAAATCCAAAAACAACTCCAAAAATCATCAAAAACCTAAAAACAGCTGATAGAATCCAACAATCCAAAAACATTAAAAAAGCCGTCAAAAATCCAAAAATTAGAAACACGCGTCAAAATCCCAAAACATTTGAAAATCTTCAAAATCCAAAAACATTAGCAAGAATCATCAAAATTGAAAAATAGTGTAAAAATCCAAAATCCAAAAACATTAGAAAAAATCGTCAAAAGTCCAAAAACATTAGAAAATCTATATATATATATATATATATACATAATAAACAAAAATAAAAATATTGTAAACTCCACAAAATCAAAAAAATCTAAAATAACCAAGACAATTCAACCTTTGAACTATTATCCCCAACGAATGATCAAATCACTTTATGACTACCAAATTCAAACCACTTCTCCTCGCATGAATCCTCACTAGGGGTAAATCGCTCTCATTGCTTCCTTGTTTGAGGAAAATGACGTAATATTTTACTATTTCCTCGCACTCTACTTGAGGACACACATCCGATCAATCATCACTATGGAACACGTTAGGGATATGTTTATTGGTTCTTGTGTTGCATTATTAGTTATAATTTATTAATTACTTTCTTGTATCTTGATATATTACAGGGGCATCTTGATTTTATGTATCCTGGTGTTCTCTCTAATATTCTTATGTTATATGATTGCATGTCATACTGGGGCATCATACTTTCTTGATGGCCTCTATCTATACTATCTTTCATTTGCATATCGTCTTGGGGCATCAAATTTTTTTTATGGCCCCTGTCTATGCTATCGTACATATTACAGTCTAGTCATCCTGATCTTCTATATCACGATGCATCCTATTATGTGCTATATTAAAATTAAGATGCTTTTCGTCATGTGAGAATCTTCCTGCATGATCAACATCTTACTTTGCACCCCATCCATTCACCCATATTAATACATTCCCCAAGTTTGAGAATCCTACTTGATCACCGTTGCAGTTTGTGAATCCTACTTGACAATCTTTCTCAAGTAGCATTCACTATCTAGCAACTCCTTATCCCCCACCATGAACACCATGTATTTGATCCATTCATCCTCTCCTCATTTTTACTCCTCCGCCACTTATCCCCATATTACCCTTCTCACCATTCTTGTCTCCTCTCACCCATTTGTATTCTTTCCTTTCCCCTTTACGATTCCCGCTTGACAATCTTACTTAATAACAACTTCTATATGGGATCATCGATGCAGGTTTACTCTCTCCTAAGATCTTCCCACTATAGAAGCTTCTTCACCACCTCCTCTCATCAAACAACATCACCACCAAACACATCTTCCCATTCCACCTCTTCTCGCTTCTCATTCTCATCATTACTCTCACCACACGGACATCCCAATTAAGGATTCCCCTCCCACTCTCCGCCCCCACTACATATATTTCTTCACCCATTCATGTTACACTTTGTTTCCTTTCTTTCTTGTTATCACCTCATTTCATATCATATACCACTCGGCATACCTCACTCACTCTTTTCCCATCCTTCCCCAAATCTGCCTTATGCCTAGTCATCCTACGTGCATACTTCTCGTAGTATGGAAAATTCACTTGAGGGTTCCCCTTCAATCCATTTTGTCATACCCTATTCCCACTAACTCTATCATTATCCTTCTTCTTCTTTAGCTTGCCGATCTTACATAACCATTCCACCGCATGTCAATCTTACTTAAGACTTCCACTTAAGGTTGATCTCGCCTATGGTCTTCCCCCATCCCATCATATTTCCCCATATTATTTCTCCCGCCTCTCATCATGATCATCTTATTTAACCTACCATTCCACCCTTGTCCTCAATATCATCTTAACTTTCTCCTTGCATATTATCCTTGTTGGTTAGGTGATCTTATGAAACCTCTCCAAAGACATGAAGATCTTACTTAAGAGATTCTCTTAAGCATGACATGTCATCTTACACTTGCCCATCACTCTACAATCTCACCATCCATATTTCCTCTTCATTCCCCATCATCACATCATTTTACCACCACTATCACCCTCTTCTCGCTTGCAAGCAATCTTACTTAACCACTCACCCAACATGGCGATCTCATTTAAGAGTCCCTCTTAAGGATGATCTATCTCCTTTCCTTTCCCCATCACTACACACCCTTCACCCTTCACTTTTTCTCAGCATTCCCCATTATCACATCCTTTCACCTCTTTTTAGATTCTTGCAAACACCGCTTCTCACTTGACCACTTGTCATCTCCAGTTTTCACTCTCTTGGAAATCTTACTTAACCACTTCTGTCACATGAAAATCTTATGTTAGGGTCCTCCCTACACTTAACTTGTCATCATGAAATTCTCCCCACCTCATTCTTCGTTCACTTTGTTGATCACTTCTTCCACCTGGTATCTCCTACTACCCACTTTTCCCTCCTACTATTCCCCTTTCTTCACATATCCTCTTACAACATACATCTAATCTCTTTCACCTACAATCACTTTCTTTTCCCCCATTTTCCCATTCTTGATCCATCATCCTTCATAAAATTTCTTCCCATTCTTTTCATGTCTGGTTCTTAATCCTCTCCTCGCTTTCACCTAGTCCCAACTCATCCCTCCCATTTTCTTTACTCTTTCCACTTCATCTTCTACAATTCCCCCACATTTCTACCCACACACGCATTCACCATTATTTTAACATTCCTCTATCATTCTTTCATCATCATCTTCTATTCCCATGCTAATAATTATAAATGGGCTTTCCCTAAAAATCATCAATCCTCATTCCACACGACCTCATTCACTCCCTTGGACCTTCTAGAGTTTCCCTTCATTCCTTCCCTCCTCTAATCCCACCACTCATTGTAAAAGGGCTTTCCCTAATGTCCCTTTGTTGGCATTACCCTTTCCAATCCTCATTAGCTTTCTCCTTTTCTTCATTTTTTCTCTCACCCTTCCCCACCACTCATTGTAAGGGGGATTTCCCTAACGTCCCCTCATTGGCATTGCCTCTTCTATCCCCCATTCTCTTTTCTCTCCTATTCGTTTCCCTCAATCCCACCCTTTCTTGTCGCTTCTTACCCATCTCTCCATCTTCTCTTCGCCCTCTTCAATATCTTTACTATCTTCATCATACATTCTTTTTCTATTTTCTCGTCATCCTAGTATCCTCATTTCATGCATCTCCACATATTTTCCAATCAAATTCATTTCTCCCCTTTTTCTTCTCTGAACATTCCTTATACTGTTCCTTTCCACTTATTACCCCCTTTATGTATTCCCTTCCTTCTACATCATTTTCTTTGTTATCCTCTTCTCTCTCCCACCCTTGTTTTATTTCCCTTTCCCTGTATCGTCTTCTTCCCCTTTTTCCATCACGTTTCCTCCTTACTTCCCAATTGATAACTTGGCTCTTCAAGTGTTGTCTTGTATTTTTTATCATACCACCCTCCACATGCATCTCCATATGGTATGTTCACTATTATTTTCTTTGGTATTCTTCTGATGACATGATTCCTTTAATCTTCTCCCTATATTTGCTCTATCTTCCTTTCCTCTCTCGCTAATTTTAACATTTCTTTTGACCACTTCTCCTTTTCTCTACCACTCCTACCTTTTCGCTTCATTATGTATCTGTTTCTCTTCTTTTCTTGTTCACACTTTCCTCACCCCTCATAGTTTCTTTTTTTCTCCGTTCTACTTCTTCTTTCGTCCTCTTTCCATTTTCATCCATATCACCCCTACTCCCACCTCATTTTCTCCTTCTTATTTATCCTTTCCTGTTTCATTCTTTTCTCAGCTCTATCATTTCTTTCACTTTCATGCATCCTTGTTTACTATCTCTATTACTTCCTTCATTTTGCACATCTCTCTATTTTATCCCTTCACCCTCTACTCTGTCATTTTCTTTTTTTTACCTTGTTTGTCCTTCATCATTCCCTTCTTCCCCTATCATCCCTCTCTCTTATTTCTACCTCTTCCATTCTTTTTTTCCCCTCCCCTATCTCCCTTACTCGTCTCATAATCAACCCCCAATCCTATCCATTCCCTTTTATCTTTCCCACACACCCTCACACCTAGCATTCAAGGCCGATTGAATCCTTTCTCCATTTTGCATCGTGCGATCATTCTAGTCTCTTCCACTCCATTATCATCCTCTTCTCTCGTAGAATTAATTTCTCTTCTTTTCAAGAGTTTTGTCGTATATTCCATTCTCGTCAGTCCTCTCAAGGGGGCATCACCACATCTATCCATAATCACATCTTCTCATGACATTTTTGTCTTGGAGGATACTATGACATCTATCACTCACCACTTTCTATTCTCCCCAACAAACATTCACTCTACCTTTTGCTTAAGAAAAGTAGATTGAATTCTTCCCCCATCCCATCTACTTTCTTTGAAAGGACACTACTTTCATAGTACCCTTCCAAAGAGGGGCAAATGTAGACACCCTAATTTCACATCTTTCATAAATCAATTAATTCCCCTTCCTCATTTCCCACAAAAATATACTTTGAATTAATTTAATATAACTTGATTAATTATCCATTTCAAAATCTAAAAAATAACTCAATCCTTGCCACATGTCATTATTCTCCATGTTTTTCTACTATTGAATTAAAAATTTAAATTCAAATCCTCACCCATTCTTTATGGTCCCCACTCACCTAAAATCCTCCACTTATGAATTAAAAATATAATTCAAATCCTCACCCATTCTTCGTGGCCCCCACTCATCTAATCTTGCCCACATTTTCAAACCACTCACCTAATCTTGCCCACATTTTCAAACCACTCACTTAATCTTGCCCACATTTTCAAACCATGATTACTTAAATTACTCTAAGTTAATCACTCCCCTAGGCTATAAATACAACCTTACCCCTCCCCTCTAAGGACACGAGAATAAGCTTGAATGCCATATCTAAGTTCTTGCATCCTTTGAGAAAATAACATCATTTTGCCTCGTCCTAATGCCCAAATAGCCTCATAATCCTTTTTCCCATCTAGTGCAAAGTAAGAGGATCGTTGTTGTAGGAAGGTCTTGCTCTGTCTTGAAGAAAAGCACCTACATATGACATAATGGGGGCTCAATTCAAGTTTCCTAGCCCATTCCGAGGTTTTCAACAGAACATGAAGGAGGAGGTATGCTTATTGGTATTTTACTTCCTTGTTAGTAGTGTATTTTTCCTAGCTTACAATATCCACTATAACCATCTAGAAGAGATAGTCTATCCGAACTTGAGAACATTCTCAAAATCTAATCCATATTTGGGAGTGGGTAATGATCTTTCAATGAATCCTTATTAAGATCTCTAAAATCTACACATAGTCTGATTTCTCTGTTCTTCTCCCTAAGAAGAACAAGATTGGCTACCCAACTTAAATGCTTAACTAGAAAGATAATACCCGATTCAATCAACTTAGATAATTCTTTCCTCATCAGAGGCTCTATTTTGGGATTCTCAGGCCTCTGTTTCTGTCTAACAAGTTTAGAATTTGGTTGCAAACTCAATTATATGTTGTGTTAAATGGAATCAAATCCTTTCGATCGTGGTATTTCTAAGCAAAAACATCTTTAAACACCTTACAAAGATTAATAAATAACTAAACTTTAGTTAAGGAACATACCTTTCGAATAAATATTTTTTTCCCTTCATCAACCGAGATCTCTTTGTAATTATCGGCATGGGTTGACATTTTAGTCTTGACCTTTCTTATTTGATCATCCATGTTGAATATGTATTCCAATGTGACCATACCTTGAGGTAGTTTATTTGTCTTTAGCTAAACAATTTGATCACCATATAAATGCTATAATTTATATTGATTAAGCGTAGAAAACTCAACTTCTTGTTGTAAAACTGTAGATTTGATCATCACTTTCAAAACTTGAAAATTTGAATCATTATTAGGTATTGAGGGCCATACAATTATCTTTATATGAGGCTAGATCTTGTTATTTTCAACCTATTCCAACACTTCAAAACTAGCCTCAATCGCTGCAAGTTTGTCTCGCATGTTATTTTCAGCTCTAGGAATAGACTAAATATTAATAACATTGAAATCTTCCATTAATTCTAAAACTCTATGTCCTGTAAGACTTCATTAATGGATTCTTACAAACATTGAAATTTCTTACTTGATTAATAACCAACTTAGAGTCACCAAAAATCCGTAGCATGTTGATACCTCTCTTTTGTCCCAAAAGAAGGCGTGAATTAAATCTTTGTATTCAGCTACATTGTAAGTACATGAAAATTAGAGACTCAAAGCTGAGAAATACCTTTCGTTCATTGGGGAAGTTAGCATCAGACCTGCTCCATGTCCCTTCTTGTTCTTAGCTCCATCAAAATGGAGCTTCTAAATCCCTTCTTATGAATCTTTTGTTTTTGATAGCAAGGGAAGTGGTATATTTTCTTCATGCATACAATACACGCTAAACATGTGTTCTTTAACTTCCTTAAAAGGATCATGAGCATGTTTTTCCACTGTCTTTTCATCCATAAACATGTATGAAACACCATCTAATGATAAAACACGAGCTACCTCATCAAAATCAAACTAATCTAAGGCTGAAGAATTAGCCACCGCATTTGAAGAGTGAGGCTCAATGTGAAATATGGCCAATGGCTCTGAATTGATAGTAACTTTGTTACCATAACGAGTAGTGAAAATAAGAAGGACCAATCTGAAGAGAGTTAACCTCCTATTTTTTCTATGAAGTATCTAGATAAGCATAAGGCAAAGTATGGAGGTAAATCCACAACATCAACATCTTGTAGAATAGAAACATTTGGGCAAGCGTGTAATGCCACTTCTAAATTTTTTATTATACCAATTGTATTAGTTATAGTTCCGTCAAGCTGTAAGACACTCCTTTCTGTAGGCTCATACTACAAACCCCATTTTTCTGCAATCACTTTTGGCATAACTGTGCTACTTGTGCCACTATCCACCATGAAATTATGAACTAGATGTTCTTTAATAATCAATGATAAATAAAATGGTGGTGGTTTCTTGATGTCATTAGCATTCATAACTTTCTGAACCATCCATTTAAATTCTTTAATGTGGTCTTGTTCAAATGTTTCAAGGACCGTGTCTATCTTCTGAACTTCCTTTTCTGTTGTATTTGAAGAAATCTATAGCTTAGCTAGTTCATGAGAAAGTAAATCTTGTTGTCTAGGAATACTTAAAGTGTCCCACATTGAGATGTTAATATTATGCTTTTTCATTACATCAACAATGTTGAAAGAAGCAACTGTTTTAGAGACGGATTTAACTGTCTTAGAGTAGTCCTTAGGAAAAACTGATTCTGCTTCAGTTGCCTTAGATATCTGAGGTATAAACAGTCTTCTTGGATCAAGTTGTAGCTATTTTTGATGGCCTTTATCAACTGAAAAACTTGATGTTTTTGAGGAATAGTAGGGTTGTTGGTTGACTTTGGAACTGTAGATGATGTCTTATCAGTGATAGTAGGTAGGATAGGCCTATTTTGTTGTTTTTGACTTTCAACAGCTTTCCCTTGAGCCCTAGTAGTGACTGTAATGGAATCCTCCTCATTAAAATTGACTAAATTCTATTTAGGTGCCTTCTAAACATGAGTTTTATTGCTACCCACCCTCCATTTGAGGCATGAACAATGATTCAGATTGAGTTTGTAGAACAAGATTCATATTTAGAAAATCATTTGGGAAAGTTGGAGTTGAATGAGGTTGATTGCAAGGTTGACACCACTCTTCTGTAACCATATTGATGGACTAAAGCATTAGATGAACTAGGAGCCTTTGGGTGAAACTAATTTTGCTGGTAAGGCTACCTATAATTTTGATTATGTTGATAAGGATGCCTATTTTGTTGATTCTCTTGATTTTCCTGATAAGGACCCTGATAGCATCTACTAGGTAATGTAATTCTAATCTCAATCAAATTCAATTTATTTCCCATAGTTTGCAAAGCGGATATAAAATAGTAGGTTCTATGATTGTAATAGGCTAAGGAATAGGTGTTAAATGTACAAAAAAATGGCATTGAAGGCCTTGGTGCCAATTTTCCAGCTTGAATAAGACTATTTTTATCTTGGATAGTGATATCGTAGGTTGTTGGGAGTGTCTCTCCCCCATTGACTAAATCATAGTTGAGATATCACTATTTATTGCCCTAAGATAATAAAGGAAAGCATGATCAGCTTGAGGCTTGACACTTGCTAGAATTATTTCCCAAGTTTTGGAAAAATGGATATTGAAACTGGACATAAACTCATTGGGAGCTATTTTAATAGTAGACAATTGTTCAATGAGAGACAAATGATCTGAATTATCTTGGAACTATTTCAAAAATTTTCACCTAATTTATCCCAAGTTCTTATGCTTCTAATTTCTAGGTTTCTATACCATTACAAGGCATGCCCTTTAAAAGATGTAGCTAAAAGTCTTAAAGCTACATCTTCATGAGTGATATTATGGACAACACATAGGGCTACAACATCTTTGATATGTTCAGCAGGTGTAACCTAATTTTCACTCATGAATGATGGCAAACTTTTCATGGCAGCATTAAGAATGTCATGGTAAACTAGGATTACTAATGGACTACCATTAGTAAAGGTCATAAAATTTGGTGGTTGAATAGCCATTTAAAAAACTGGGATGTTAATAGAGAAATTGATACATGGTGAAGGAATATCAAAAGGAGGGTTATCAAAACCGGGTCTTTATAAGGTAAAGTATTACCAACTCTTCTTCTAGCAGAATTCAAGGGTAAAGAAATAAACTCAGGAGGAATTCCTCTTACCGATGATCTTGTAGTCACTTTATGCATGGATCATGTTGCAATACTAGTCTGAAATCAGCTCTGTGGAGTCATCAAAAGATATTTGAATCTTTAAAATAAATTTCTGTGACTTGCTCCCGAAAGTGACTTTGTATCTATTGTAGATCTACTGTAGAATTTGTAACTTGCATGTGGATCTTGATCCGTTGTCCCATCAGGCATGCCAAAAATGTTATCTCTCAAAGTCCACCTCTAGAGAGATGGTTATAGGTTTTCTAAGCTTACATAATTGATCTCTCTCTTTCGTAGATATAATGGAAACACGTCAGGTTTGTGGGTATACCTATTTTGAGGTGAGTCTCTGGGATTAATAGGCCGGTTCCTTATTGATGTATCCTAAATTGATTATGGGGTTTTAAGGGGTAAAAGATGACTATAAAATGATTAAAACTAAGGTGATACAACAAATTTTTATGAGGGCTTTGACTGAGTATATGCACAACTAATATGGGAAGAATTTTTGATGCACAAGCCAATAGTTTTCTATAGAATATCTAAGGGCAAAACACTTGGTTATACTAAGGAAAAATCACAACAGTACTAATAAATTAACATGCACATTAAAATCATGCAAAAGAACTGAATTTGCAGTAGGGTAAGATAATTGGTCAGGGAATTTTAATTCACAAGACTAATATGATGAAACACAAGAAAGAAAATAACTTGGTAAGGCAAAAATTCTTCACAACTCAGAAGGAAAAATTGGCAAAAATTTGTTCAGTACTACTATATCCAAAAAGTCCTCCAGTAGTTCTCATGTGCTTTGCAAAGGCACACAATATATAGCCAAAATAAAATTCACCCTCTTCCTAAAAATAGCCTAAGGCTTATACTCTCCCATACATTCTATTTTTATCCTTTATTTAATAATAGATAAAGGAATAAAAATAGAGCATGTAATTACAAATAGGCATTTAATATCCTTGATTACAATTGGTCAACTGAAGTTGACTGATCTATTTTTAAGAAAGAAGGGTGAATAATTTTCTAAAAATAAGATTTCTTGCTAGGAAAGTCTCTCTCCATGAACATGCAACTTTGTCTTCATCTCTATTATGTCTTGTTGTGAAGGCATGCAAAAATACAACTCCCTGTTTGTGAGCAAAAATAATTATAACAATTGCAAAATTCACAAAATAATCTAGCCACTATGGGTACCACTTCTGATTCATACACTTGTCTTCAACTGAGTTTTGGCCATTCTTGTGGACTTAGCATAATACTATGGTTTTAAAATAATACAAGGGCACTTTTGAAAAGTGTCACTATATTACATTCGGCCACACATGGTATATCATAGTCTCTGCCACCTTTTAATTAAACACGGCCATGTAATACTTGTTGGATTTTGCATTTGATAGTGTATAGTTTGAAATTTCACCTTTTTGGTGATTATTGATGGTATAATTTTGTCAGCCCCTTTACTTTTATGGGCATGCAGAAATTTTTTAAAAATTTTAAGTCCTTTGTAGACTTTTAGACCCTTTTGTAGTTTTTTCCCCTGTGGACTTTGGACCATTTTGAAGTTTTTCCCCTATGCAAACTTTTGGACCTTTTTGAGGTTTTGTCCCCTATGTGGATTTTCAACCCTTTTGAAGTTTTGTCCCTGTGAAGACTTTCTTGACCTTTTTGAAGTTTTTAGGCATGTTTGTATTAAGTCTCAAAACTTTGAGAAATCCCACCACTCCACCGATACTATGTGGAACTGATTTCTGACTTTTCTCCCCACAGCTTTGACTTTCTCCTCATGTGCTCGGGCTTGCGGGAAATTTTGGAAATTTTTAATTTTGCACTTTTACAGTTTAAAAAAACAAAAGTGACTCCCGACCTCCATTTTTCCACTCCTTCCATGATGATGTCATGTTTACTTTGTGGACTTTGAGGCATGTGAAGGAAATTTTGAAACTTTATAATTTTTTTGAAAATTATAAGTTGGTCAAATGACCGCCGTTTCACTTGGACTACTTTTGCATAGATCTTGATGAACTGTTTAAGAGCATTGATCTCTGTACTTGTTGATTTTTTATCGTTGATCCATAAAGCATGATTTTAGGGTTTCTGACATGTGATAAATGCATTTTAAAGCCTGACCCATGGTTCGCATTGTTTGTAGAGATCAATCCTTGACCTTTGATCTTTGTACTCGATGAATCTTGATCGTTGATGTACTAACTATGGTTGAGTTCTGTTAACTCACCCCTCAGGTTTTCTTGGTAAAGGTCAATCCAACCCTAATAATCATTTCATTTGGGTTTTCAACTCGTGGGCGAAGCCTGGAAAAAAATTTCCTCACCATTATTTTGAGCATTCAAGCTCGGCTTTAAGCATTTCCCTAGCTTGCGGGGCCTTTGTGACTTTGTATATGGTATATTCATAGCCATTATTCATATTTTTTTTGAGCTCTCTGTGCAGGAATGTGAAGGCGGCAGCCATTTTTTTTTTTCAAACTTTTATGGTTAGCTTTGCAAAGCCCTATGCATGTATCTTGTTGTTTTTCTACTCTGTAAGAGTTCTCTCAGCAAGGTAGTTGTGGGTGTTTTCTGCCATTGTCATGGGTTTGAGCTCATGTGATTTCTCAATGTATATTGCTCATCCCGAGCTTTGAAATATTTTCTTTAAAAGAGATCTTTGCGTGTTGTCTTGGCCACAAATTTTCTTCTTTGTGAGCTTGGTTGTGCAACTGGCATCACTGTTTGATGAGGTCGGTAAGTTTTCAATCTCTAAGTGTTGTAATCACTTCATCATTTCCATTTAGTCCTTTAAGATACTGATGTTTTTATCCTTCTTTGCATATTTTGTGATCTTTGGGCAACATTGGTCTTTGATTTGAAACTCGTTCTGTGATCATTTGAGGGTTTTCTCAACTTTGATTTAACTAGTAAGTACTTGTTTCCCACTGATTTTAGTACCCATTAATGGGTTTTTGGATTGGGACCAATTATCTATACCTTTCCTCTATACTGCAATTTGAGACTGATTGGTTTAAAGAAGAGTGTTAAATTCTGAAATACTCAAATATTTCCTCAACTCGGATGTGTATGCATTTTAACTCAAAGTTTTCTGCTAATCTTGTATTTTGATTATTAAATGGGTATTCGTATTTTCTCAAAATTTATCAGATAGAATGTTTATTGATATGATTACTCAAAATCCTTCATTCCTTTTGATTCTACTATATGTTCTTGAGGGGTATAATATTTTCTGAAAAGTTGTGATTCACTTCACATTATCTTAAGTTCCACACTTATCTGATTTGATTTGACCATTAATACCCACCAAGTTTGTGTTCTGAGTAATATTCCAAGATATGTTTACTTGGTACTTGTCTTCATAAGGAATCCCTTTGGATCTAGACCATTTATACTTTTTCCCATTTTTTTAGATTGCCTGTACATTGATACTTATGAGTTTTGAAACTCATTTTCCCACATCTATACCTGCATATTTTTCAATCTATGGCTTTGAAACATTGCAACTCAGATTTGGGTGTTTCTCCTCTGATAAGGGTACTAGAAATCATTTTTACCCATTCTTTTTCTCTATTATTTTTCCTTGCTATTCGAATGACTCAATTTCCACTATGCATTGTACTTTACTTGTAAAAATTGTGAATCATGCATTATATTTAGCTATAAAGATATACTGTAGCATTATGTGCACTTTATCTGCTTCTAGTTCTGTAACCATGAATCTTGTATGTACTTTCTGGAAATTACAAGCAATTCATCTATTTTTCTGCTATTTTTTAGGCATAAGCCTTGATTCAGATGGTTGTTAAGATTTCTATTACTTTGTTTCTTTCACATAGATTTTTTGTTCCTTTATAGTAACATTTCTAGCATGTTGGAAAATTTGAAATGTTGATTTTTCATGGCGAATCCCTGCAAATTTTTTCCATAATTCTCTCTTCCATCCATTTCCAGCTATAGTAGTTGTATTTTCTGATTCAGAATATAGAACATAACACTTCATGTTTGAAGCTAGATAAAAATGAGACATCATAGTTGTTTATCTTGATCATGGCATGCTTTACTTCTTTTTTGTATCACTTACTTCATTTAAATAATTCCTTTAAGCATGTAGTAGTTAAAAGAAACATGATGGAAAGTTGTAAATGTCCATTTTACATTGTGAAGCCTTGTCAAAATTTTCCCAGAATCTTCTTTTTTTTGTTCTGTTTCAGATGTACCCCTTTTTTTAATCAACTCCATCTTCTTGAAATATTATTCTTCTTCTTCAGTTGCAATTTGAAACATGTGCTTCTATTACTAGTCTCTTTTCTATAATTAAGCCCTTTCCATTTTAGAAAACTTACTGAAACTTTGAGTTACATTCTTCCCTTTTATGCATGCACTTATGACTTTCTATTTTTTTCATTGGTTGCAACCTATACCTGCACACTTAGGAAAATAGTTAGAAAATACTTAGGCTTTTTTGCCTCTCTTATGTCCATGTTTTCTTCTTTTCTTTTCTCTTTCTTCACTCTTTCTGAGTAAATAAAGCATGTATGCAGTTTGATATTCAAGTAAATTACATCTCCTATTATTAGAGAATCATATGCACAAATTAGAATAGTCTAGGAATATGATTTGATCCCTGAGCTCATAGCTGATAGTTATTCTGTTCTTCTTTTCAGTACAATGGCTTCTACAATGAAGATGAAGAAGGAACAAAAGATGGAGATGGAGATGCTTCAATCAAAGACAGGAACCCCAAGGCAATAATGGGTTCACTCATACTCCTTTACTTTCTCTTTCATGCATGTATACCTTTTATTTCAGTAGTTGTACTTTACTTTCCAATTACATCCCTCGGCTTGTGTGGGAAACATTTGAAAATTCCTTATGAATAAAGTATTCAATTTTGTAAATGAGTTGTATATTTCTTCCTGCATTTTAGCTTTCTGTATGGATTGTATGACGAACTAAACAACTCAATCATTTAATTGAATGTCTTACTCATGAAGGAAAGAACATCAATGAGAACCTGTAACATTCAATAATGAACTCTGATTTTTGTAATCTGCACTTATGTTTGCTCTCCAAAACTCAACACTTCACCTACTCTGTAATTTGGTGTCTTCATCAAGACAACACAACTTTCCTTCGGGCCCTTGTGTTCTTTGTTGAAGGTATCATGCAATTGCAGACTATGTGATCTGTTACATTTTGTAACAGCACACATAGTTGCAGATTTCACTTAATCATTAATTAATTCAGCAATAACTAATAACATCAAAACTTCCTTAGCTTAGGTGTACTTCACCCATGACTTTCATCATAGCGACGAAGTTTCGAGTTGCCCATTTTTGCACAAGTGCAAAAATTGTCAACAGAACCCTTTATATAAGCTAAGTTTTAAACGAAAGAGAGAAATTGTAGTCTTGGAATACCTCAAGTGGCACGAAGGCTTTGCAAGATAGGGAGATTTGATTACTCTAATTTTGACTTCTAGTAGGATGTACAAACCCTCAAGTAGAAATGAATGTAATACATCGAGTGACCTCTTATGGTGTTAAATAACAAAGGAGCTATGATTTATTTTTACCAATGATTGTAAATGTTACCTTAGAAGGATTTTGAAACACATAAAATTATATAACTTTTGGATTTGAACTCTCTTTATCCCTCTTAGATAATTGTGAGCCTTAGTAGCAGGTTACCATGTGCTTTCTCATAGGGTGCAATTTCCCCATCCACATATTTTTTGAATTAAATAGATCATGGAGCCTATCTTAAGGGTATTGGTGAAAGAAACACCGATTAATTGTTACTAAAAAATTTAAATAGATCCTTGGAAGAAATTTGAAAAGCATATAGTTGTTGGGTTGTCTTGTTATATGCTTTAATAATTGGGTTTTTAAGAGCGAAAAAATGAGTTGTTTGGTACAGGTTACCACTCCTTGTAGTAAGAAATCCCTAAGTGTATATTATGTGTCATTTGAAATTACAATTTTTCATAAACAAATGCCAATAAGAGTCCAAAGTAACCATGTAAGAGTAATGAAAAACAAGAGTAAATAAGATATTTGTTTACAAATAAAGTTATGCTTGAAGTCTTCATAATTGATTTAGGCATTCTCTTTTTGTTAAGAAAAAAAAGAATATGAATTGTTCTTGGAGAAATCAAACATTTGAGCCAACAAAAACTCTTATATAACAAAAAAAAAAAAAAAATTATGAAGTGAAAATGTTAAATCGACTTAAACTAACTATTGAACTATAGCAAACTGTAACAGAAAAATATGGTACTATGATGGGAGAAAATTTATTGGAAGAGGTATTTTGAATCTAAATCACCCTTAAATCCTAAGAATTCCTTCCTTAACCTCACGATACTTCCCCGTTTCTATAAAAAGTAAGATTTCTTCATAGAATATACGTCTCGAAAAGAAGAACTTTAACATCTTGTTAGTTCCTTTTCATAACGAGGATAAATATTTAACGTCAAATAAACATATTTTGAGAAACAAACATTTAACGTAAGAATGAATATTGAGAGGCTCACAGGTGTTTAAAATGAATTTAATTAACAAATGAGTTGTGGATAATTAATGGAAATTGAGAAAGGAACCAACAATGCATTATCTTTTAAAGGCTAATGCTATACGAAAATAAAGTATTTGAAGTTTTAGAAAAAGGAAATTTTACACCCTTACCAGTTTAATTCACTCAAAACCTATAAGCTTATATAATGGAAAACTAAATGTAATAAATATGTAAACCATAAAAAGGCCATGTTGTGGAGTATGCCTATCCTGTGTGTCTTACCGTAGTTGGGTCATTGTCTTGGTTTACGTCATTTGAGTAAGACATTGATGTGTACCCTATGTTATCTATTGTATGAGTGGGTTCATGTTTGTGTAAGTGTCCTACGTGATGTTGAGTTTCTTTATTTGGATCTCATGTGGTGTTGTGTAACGTACAATTAAAGACAAAAAAATTAATCCAATAATTTTCGTGTTGTATTTTGTCTGTCAAATATGTGGGTGTTACAATGTCACACAATACTCAATGGGTGAATCTTCTGATCTTCATCTCCACTTCACATTATTCACACATAGTGCCTTCCTAACCTTGAACCAACCAAGTCGCCATATATGATTTTAGGATGCCTGCGGTGTGCCAATCCCAACTTATACACCATCTACTTCGTATAGAGATTGTTGCTGCTCTTGTTGTCAACTACGACTAGGAAACACTTGCCCTTTGTATTGCACCTTATGCCTCTCCTCGCGATACCATCCTTCCTTTCATCTACACCTTACCTTCTCTTTGGTGCTTCTCACATTTCCACGCGTTGGTTTTCTCTCTTTGTTCATCTTTTATACACTAATTTCTTCTTCGTCAGCTATCTCCTCGTCATGCCTTGGACATTCAATTGCGTGATGCCGTATCTCTTTGGATACATAACAATCTTCTCACCAAGAGATTCCTCCATCGGCCTTCTTTCTCTTGTACACAATGCTCACAATCCCCCCGCAATCCTCTTCGTTGTGTTATTGACATTCTCGAGAGTCTTCTTTCCTCTTGTGCATCCATCACGATTCCTAGGTACGCCTCACATTCTCACATTGCTGACTCTTCACTGTCATTCATGGATTTCTTGCAGATTTTAAGTTCGCAACATCCTTCCTTGCTCCCTGCTGTTAGGAGATCCAAGACCTTTTTGACGGTCTTCCGCCACGAGAGAGGTACTTACACCTTTGAACTCTCGAGTGGCTTATGCAATTATTAATACTCGTAGACAACTAAAAGTCTAAATGGTGACATCCTTTGATTGAATAAAGAAATATTTATTAAAGGTTTTTGTCAGCTTCGTGTATTGTTAACATTTTTATTGTAACGTTTTGCTGTAACTTGTTTATCGGTTTGTTATGCTACGTAAGGTATGACGAAGAAAGAGCGTCTACAAAGAAATTTTAAAATTGTATGTACACGAAAGCACAATGGTCAGACTGCACAGGAATACTTCTAACGAATCGTTCCCGTGTAGAAGCCGATTACCCTCTCCCTCTAAAAAAGAGAGTTCCTCTGCTTTACGACTCTGTTTTTACATTTGTCCGAGTTCCCCTGTTCTACGGCTCTTTCAATCAATATCGTGTCATTGTTGGACCCAAGTCTATATAAATACACTCCAAATATTTATGAGGATTCACATCTCTTGTTTCTTCAATCCAAGCAAATTTTTCCACATTATTTTATCAGATTAGCAGTCCCGTTTCTTCACTCTCTGTTAATATTTGTTAGAGTTACTTGATTGTAGTCAGGCTAAAATGGAGTGCAGCGCATCAACTGGTGTTTTACACAGGTGTTATTTTAGGATTCATAATTGATGAGTTTCAATAATTCCATACTTATCACATGCAACATGAGATGTGAATTTTCGCTAGTGTAAAAGATGTCCATTATAAATAAATAGAAAATAGAATGTATAAGTGATAATTAGTGATAATGATATGTCCATCTGCCTTTGAACCACTTCTACTTTGAAATATCCTAGGGTTCCCATAATTAGTCTTTCACTACCATCTCCATTTAGAATTTTGGAAACCTTTAGAACCCGTCTTATTGTTCCCTCGATGTTTTTCCAATTTTAAAACCTTTACAATCCATCTTATTGTTCCACCCATGTTTTTTCATTTATGAGATTCAAAGAATAATTATTTAGTGGAGAGGGGATTCTGGTCTAGTATCCTTTAAATGTTATTATTTTTGGGGATTGACCCCAATTTTCTGCATAATCCTACAAGACATTATCAAATATTAGGAAATAAAGACATCATTCTTTGAAGTATCATTTGTTCAAAAGTATAATTTTTTAGAAACATTTTCGATATCTAGTATTTTTCTTACGATTTTTCTCGGTAACCTAAAATGATTAGAAAACATAAATATTCTCATGAATCTCATGGAGGATTGATGTTGTTTGACAGAATGCACTCAACAAGTAATCAATGTGACAACCTATGCCAAAAATCCTTGCCTTTTCTTGCAACAAACTAGGTTTTTTTGGGTTGACAATAATCCATTACATGTTTTATGTACTTTGTGGCCCGATCGAAACTCATTAATACAAAAGAAGAGCTTATGTTTCTATAGATGTAAACCTAAAACAAGTGAAACAATAAAGCAACTCTATCAAGATAATTCTCCATCAAAGTATTAAATAAAGAAATTCTATGGTTGGGATTTGAGGGAGATTATTTCTTACACGTGTCAAATGACCGGACATAATATTAGGGATAACCCATTCTTTTGAGACCCGTAAAGGGATTTAACGTTATTAGGTACACTAAACAAGTATATAGAAAAATATTTAAAACACTAATTTTGGAGAATCTTGATTCAACGAGTGTAATGTATAGTGATTTTAATATGCTTGAATTTGCAATTTATGTTGATTTTAATATATTTGAATTGTCATTTTAGTACATTTATAGTAGTGAATTATTATTATTTTGTTGAAAAGAGATCTTATATTATATTAATTCAATAAGATAAAAAAGCTTTAAAAAAAAAAGCGACAAAGATGACATCATGCCCCAAAACCACAAACGAGAAATAAGAAAACAAGGTCTAGCCTAGGAGAACAAAAAACTAGGAAACTCCTAGGAGATTAAAAGAACAAAAAATTTAGTAACGGAAAACATTCCAAAAGTAGAAGGATCATATTCATCTAGCCAACCTGACTACGGGAGGTCCTTGCTGAAATCCAGAATGTCCCAACTAGTGGGATTTTCTTCTTCATTTTTTTCCTCCCCCGAGTGGGTATGGGGAGAGAGAGGTGGGGAAACTTGTCGAAAGGTCGTGTTGGGGTAGGGGTAGATTCTAGCCATCCAACGTCCATGTTTCGGGGCAACAGTAATTCCCTCAAACCGAGATGAAAAGAACGACACCCCTAGCCTTACTTGGTGAGTGGTGGCGAGTGACTCCATCAATGTTGAGAGTGGGGTGAGTGACAAGCTCGAATGATTGAACACAACTGAGAATGACTATGATGACCACCATGGCCATGTGGCAAGGAGCGCGGAGATGGTGAGGCTAGTTCCCGAGTGACATTGCATGGAGCATCTATTGATGCATAATCACAACACGCCTGAATGTCTACAACTCGATGGGTTGAGACTCTCAATGTGATTGCATAACATGGAGATTTTCCCAAAGTGTGGGTCTTTACAATTGGGAAATCTCTTCAAATGAAGCTCGGCTCCTATTCCTTTGTTCAGGTGCACACTTTCAAATTGCAAAAGATTTACTTTAAAACCTACTCTATCTTTCCAAGGATTTAGGGTCGAGAAAGATGCATGAAATAGACCTAAACAAACAAGGGTGATGCACCAAAGGAATGCTAAACACCTGCTTTACAATTACACACAAACCATTAAAACTGCAATACAACCACCATGCACAAATAACCAAACTACAATGAGAGATCAGATGAATGCAATAAACACTGAGAGGGTTAAAAATCATCCAAGCACATGTAGTATTGCTCCGAATTGATTCATTACACTACAATGGCATAGAATCAACATTGCATTACAACTTGAATGGGAGGTTTGAAACCTCCACAAATTCACTTGCAGACAAGGGAAGAAGGGAGGGTGTAAAACAAAAATGTCCAACCTTTGGAAATATGCCCCTCCTTACAATATATAGGAAGAATGGGAGAAGTAGATAAAAGAAATCCCAATTCTTGCCCCAACCACCCAAGAAATGCATTGAATTTTCCTACAAAAAATGATGGGTTCCATGACAAAACCCATGCCTCCACGTATTGTTCCTTGTTGGGAAAGAACGGAAGTCAATACCTCATTAATGGAGGTAGGTGAGAAACCTGGGACAACCCAAAATGGCGAACTGTATTTTTAATTTTTAAGAACTATGGGTGAGTAGAAGACGTCAATAGATTTCCAAAAAGTCCTCTCTTGCACAAGTCCAAGATACTAGTCCAAAGTAATGGCCATCTGAAGGTCAAGGTGTCATTCTACAAAAATGGTGGGTTCTTGATCTGTCACTCTTCGGAATCCAAAATGCATGCAACCTCTGAAATCCTAAATTGCGGACATTCAGACATTTTTTTTAGAGAAAAAAAACTATTCACCTACGAAATTTACTTAAGAGTTCCGAAAGTATGAAACCCAAAAATCCGAAAGGTTAAAATTTTGGACTTTCAGAATTCAAAATTTTAGACATTTCGGGAAATTTTCATGTTTTGGGGCTCAAGATTTCTGAAACTCTGAAGTCTAAAATCTCAAAATTCTGAAAGTCCAAAATTTCAAACTTTCAAAAATTTGAAATTTTAGACTTTTGCTCGCTACTTTTCTAGCATGATTCCCAAGGTCGATTTAAAACCTTGAAAGCCCAAAAATTGGATATTTTAGACTTTCGTAATTCTAAATTATAGAAATTTTCATTCTTTTACCATTTTGCGCATGAGAATTTCTGAACCCCAAAAACCCAAAAGTTTGAAATTTTGGACTTCGGAATTTCAGACTTTTTTGACTCTTTTTTCCCTATTTTCCTAAAGTTGAGAAATTTCCAAAATTTGAAAACCGTAATGCTCGGTTCATTGTGCTCCAGTAGCGACGGCCTATCCCCACAGCGCGGGTCTCCAGAAATAGAATAAAATAAAAAAATTATGCTATGGTAGTTGGCGATAGGTTGAAATTTATGTTGTCCTTGCGTGAGGGAGACGGGAGTGGGAGGATTCACGTTTTTCTTGGGCTGCAAGCGATGGGAGGAGGGAAAAATGTGTTTGACTGATGTTCTTTCCTTTCTGCGCAGTCTGGTTCCTATTTTCTGCTAAACGAACCCTCTTCCTCTTTTTTTTTTGGTTTTCCTCCATCCCCTTGGGCACTGCGGGGTGTGTTCTGGACAGTGGATTCGTTGATGGTGAAACGAAGGTCTGTCACCCTGGTGTTGTGTGAGAGGGTTTGGATCCTCAAAATCATGTTGTGCAGCCAGTCTTAGTGGAGCACAGAACCAAAAACCTCCTAGGAAAGAGCCGTGAGGAGGTGCTCAGTGTTATGCAGGCAGGCTACGGGGTAGAAAAGTAAACTTACCTCGAAAAATTAGTGGCCTCCAGGGAGAGAAAGTGTGACAGCTGCTGCAGGGCGATCCCAGGAACCGGTGGTGTCTATTGATGTTCGGTTGCACGACGACCACGCTTTGATCGGTTGTTGCAAGATCTTGCAGCTGTAGTGGAAAAAAACAAGATAAAGTTTTAGTTGAGCTGTCTTGCCTTTCATTTTGGAAAGTCGCTTCTGTCCAGGTGGCGGATCTAACATGGAAGAAGCTCGATCAAATCTTGAGGCAAGTTTTGCAAGTGAGGCTGAGATTTGCCTTCACTACTTGTTTTTGCTTTTGTTGACCGGAAGTTTTCAGTTTGCCTTTCCCATGGGTTTGATATGGTGGTTTTAGATGAAGCCACAAGCTGGTGTAAGTAGGCGTGTTACCTCCACGTTCATTGGGTGCTGTATGGTGTGTTCTTGTTGGGGGATCCACAACAGCTGCCCGCAATGATAATTAGCTTAGCTAGCGAGGCATGTTGCGTAGTAGAAGCATTTGAGCGCTCCAACAAGCAGGTGGTCCAACCTTGTTGTTATCCATTCAGTTTTGACTGCATCCTCAAAGTCGGGATTCTCCTTCAAGATATTTTGTATCAAAATCGATTAAGTGACAGCAGGAGTGAGGCAGGCTCTCATGGCGAGGGGTGAAAGGAGAGAGAGGGTGCAGGAAGGAGATCGATGAAGGATAGAGGAATTAAAAAGAAACTTGGATGTAGTTGGTTTAAAGGCAATAAAATGGTGCATGCTTTTGTGTAAGGGATAGATCACACCCACGGGCACAGGAGATCTATGCAATGTTGGAGAAAATGTCTTGGGAGATGAAGGTAGCAGGATATTTCTCAGATCCAGAGCTTGCATTGAGTTGTATATCCAAAAAAAAAAAAAAAAAAACCGATTCGTGATAGTGGGAGTATTACCAGAAGACCTGATGAAATTTATTGTTAAGTTTCTCTATTGTTTTCTTGCTATCTTACGACGTAACCCATGGAAGAGAACCTCATAGAGGCCGACCTGTTTCATATCAGATTATTCATGAAGCACGTTTACCTTGCAATTTTATGAGCTGTTTCAATGAGTCACTGATTTGGCAGGCATAAAGGTTCTGTTGGAATTATCACACCTTACAAGCTTCAGCTGCAATGTTTGCACCGAGAGTTTGATGCTGTCCCCAAATCTGATGAAGGAAAAAGGGTTGTGTATCAATACGGTAGATGCCTTTCAGAACCAGGAGCGATGTAATCTTTATGTCTTGTGTCCGAGCTTCAAACCTTGGTCGGTGTTTAGCGTTCTAGCGCAAGTGCTCTCGGACTGAGTGGTAAGCAGTTCGACTCTCACCCCCAAAGCAGCTGCATTGAAGCAATCTAGTGTTTGGACAGCCACCTATTGCATTCTTCTAGTCGTGCCTTCAAAAGGGAATCCTAGTGTGGTATATTGCAAGAAAAGACCGGTGAAGCGAGAGGATAAAGCGAAGGCGTGTGGGCTGTATGCAGTCCTGCTTTGGATGTTCACGGTGGATGCGTTAAAATAGGCAAGATAGACTAACCATATACATAATATGCTAGTATCTAATAACCTCTTGAAATGAAACTTTTTCTTTCTAGAAATTGGTTTAAATCTGTGATTTTGTGGATTTGCGTTCAGTACATGGTTAACAGTTTGTTACTTCTGGATTTGCCTCTGTTGGTTGTTCTTGTTGACGTGATCAACCCATTTATATATATAAAAACAAAGGTTCTCAGTGTATGCTTTGATTGATCATATGAAAATATATATATATATATATATAATTTTAAAGTTACTTCCTTCTGCAAAAATGTCGTTGTTTCTTTTGTGAACCTGGGTATGTAATCGCCCCTAGAATGTTGCAGCGTTGACTAGTATTGGTTTCCTGTTATGTTGTTGCCCTAGAGGAAAACATACAGTTAAATTATTATTATTATTTTTATGATAAGCGTGATTATGCACTTCGTGTATTGTGCAAATTATTAGGGCTTTTGGAAATTAGAAGTTCAATATATATGCTTGTTAAGAAGGAAGTTTTGGGCCGAAAATATGTCCTGGGTTGATAGAAGGGCATAAATTATTGATAGAACCCCATTTGATTCTACTCTTTCTATGAGTAAAATTTGATAAAATTAATGACCTTTATGGTGTTAAGATATGGTATGTTGATGATTCCTTGTGTGATCGATTTAATCATGTATAGACATAATGCCTTGATGGAGTAAGGTAATATCTTTCACGGTTCGTGAAAGTTAAGGTTTTCATCAACTGCTTAAGGTAACATGAAGTTCCTTAATTTAGTCAAACTTGTTTTGTACTTCCTTCTTGATGAGTGACCTTTCATTGCAAATTTAGAATGATTGTGATGGAAGGTCGTGAATATATTTTGTTGTCAAAAAGGGAAAAGAAGCTATGGAATAGTTTGTTTATGTGTCGAACGTAATAATTGTGATTACATCGTTATAGAAGTTCGTTATTGGAGGATATCTATCTTCAATGGTATGTTATGTGTTTAATCTCTGCATAGGTTACCATAAACTTAGTGATGAGATGTAAATTAAGGAGAGTTGAGAGACCTTTTCCTTTGTATACATCGTTTATGATATTAGGAAGTGAGTTGATGTCGGAAAATTTCAACCAAGTCTAGATTCATGGCTATGTTCCTCTAAAACGGGAGGATTATAAATCTAAGGTATTATGAAAATTGCAAGGATGTGTTTAGAATGCTAGATTGCCTACTCAACTTGGGTATTAATGAGGCTTGTCGCTATTCCGGCCCTGGTTATGTTCAGTAGGTAAGTTGTTAGGTAATACCTATTCCGGACATTCTTACCATTCTTTCCACTCATCCTTATTAGCTATGAAGTCACTCTTTACCTAAGATATAATGGTTGTGGGTTTGAATATAAGATTTTCATCCTTTAAACCTTTTTGATTACATGATGGAACTTTGTTTTTACCCTCGTTGTTCGTTTATAGCCTATTAGGCCTATGGCCCTACGGAATGATTCCAAAACTATATTCTTTTTGGCAGCTAAGATCGGGTCTGGTTTTTATCTTTTGACTTCACCTTGAGAATGTGGATTGATGGGTTACACTTTAGATTTCAATCACGTAATCTACGGGATTACATGATTGAAATCCTAATACTCTCAACTCTTGTGTCTAATCATTTAAATTTCATAGTCTTGCGTATTTGGTTGTCAAACTTTTGTAGTTTTAGAGGTATTTTCATAACTAAAACTTATGGTTTTCTTCTTAGTTGATATGTTGAAAATTATATCTTGTTTCAAAAGGTTGTTAGAGGTTAGAACTTTGATCCATTTCCTGAAATAGAATGTTTCCTTTCATGGTATTGTTAGCTAGTAGCTTATTGTTGCTATGTATAGTCTTATCTTGCTCAGTTCTCGTGAACTGACTCAGGTTATTAATTGTTGCAGATGGCTTACGTGGTTAGATGATGGAAAGACTTGTAGATTATTGCATCAATCTTGGTTATAATGTTCCTTTGTACGAATGTGTATTATGTTATAAAATTTGGAAAGGGCCTTTGGACATTTTAGAAGAAGGGTCAGTGCCTAGTAAATGTATTGTAGAGTATTGTTGTTGTAACTGTTGAAACTTTGGTTTGTTTGGTTATCATGTGAAAGATGAAATTTGATTACCGCTTGGTTATGGGATATTCTAGTGAATTTTAACCCTTAGTATAGTAGCGGGGCATGTCCCATGTTATTACTCTCTTGCTCCCTAGTCATGGTTCAATAGAGATGGTATGTCCCTTTGATTTGTGCATCATGTTGGAATGAATTGATATAACCTTGTTTTGTTTCCATGAAAGTCTTGTTAAACTTTGCTCTTGAGTTAAAATGTTGAGTTGTAAATCCTCCTAAGGCTTAGTAGCAATGAGTTTGTAAGCACTATAAAGTGAGCTGGATAATCCTGATAAAAGTTAAACTAAAAATTTATATATATGAATATATTATGTAGATGTGATCTACTTGATAACCTTTGAGACCTGGAACAATCAAGAGGAAACTATCTTTTGTAATGAAATATGATAACTTATTATTATTTTTTTTTTATTCGAGCCAAGCTAATAAACATTATCCTTTTATGGTGAAATCTTAAATGATCTCATGGTGAAATCAATGGTTAGATTTTAGAAGATGATAGGATTTAATAAGTAGGAGGGAAATTGATTAATTAAACCTTAAATCTCTCTCTATCGTTTGGAATGTTCCTTTGTCAAACTTAATTAAGTAAAGTCTAGATGGAACATTTAACCAATCTTGATAAACTCTTAACCTCAATAAAAAGACGGATAGTAAACAATGTGACCACTGAAGCTAAATTGTTTGTCTGTTTACATTAACCCTTGCCTTGATTCATGGTGATATTTCTTAAGCAAGGTCAAAATTTGATCCTTAAACAAGAAGGTTATTGTTATGAACCCTAAGCGGTACTTTCCACTCAATCGGAGCTTATGCCTTCACCTATGCAATAGAGTTGTGGAACATGTGTTAGTGGCTTGAGTAAGATTAATTAACCTTGTAAGAAATGGAAAATGTTCTAAAATCAAATGAATAAGAAAGCTTTGGACATAAAATTGATGATCCCAGTTTAGAAAGCTTGGCCTTAAGCTATTTAGTCAACCGTTGAAAAGAAAGAAGTTCTCCCTTGTGAAAAGAATTGTGTGAATCATTACATGAAATTTTATAAGAACGTAAGTTAAGAATTAAGAGACACTTTAGTAAACAAGAAAATTTAACAAGAAATTCCTCATGGGATGCCCTAGCTGTGAGTGTGTCATGTGGATTGGACTTCCATGTTGTCTTGTCAAAAGAAGAGTACATTGTCCTTGATAGGTGTGAACGTTTCCGTGCTGACCTTGTGGTCTCCCCCGTAACAAGTGGTTCCTAGTGTTGGTTGTAACCTTGTGACGACATGTTGTGTCGTGTTGTGTCAAAGCAAGTCAAAAAAAAAAAAAAAATTATCCTGTATTTCACTGTGTTGTTCGTGTGTTGGTATTTTTGGTGTGTTACACTTTGGTATCAGAGCGTAGGTTCATGCTCTCGAACCTATGGGCCGGATTGGTGTTATATGATGATGTTACATGGTGGTGGTGGTGTTACATGATGATACTGCATGATGATGATGATGTTGCATGATGGTGGTAGATATTGGAAGAGTAATGTGCTTTAAACGTGATGTGATTATTGTCGTAATTGTGATATTGTGAACACACATTATGGGTATGTCACCTTGTGCGTGTTTGTGATCATGTTGATATGTTGGGGATGGGAGTATTCTCTCTCCTTCTTGTGGATTCTAGGAAGAATTCACGTGTGAATTATTGTTTGTGATGTGTGAAAAGAATTCTAATGTGGATGACGTAGTGTTGGAGCATTGTGGCATATTGTGATATGTGGGTGTATCAATGTGTTGTATGACTAGTTGATGTTAAAAGAAATGAGTTGTATCATGATGTTTTTACCATGTTCTAAAGAAATGTGTGTACCACCTTGTTATGTTGCAATGGATGTTATGTTGTGATGTACTATGTTCATCGTATGTATGACTGTGTAAATAGGTAATGCTTCATGTTGTGATTTTGGGTCATACGGTGAGTGTATGAACCCTATCGTATGGTGATTGCACTTTGGGTGCAGAATGTGGTAAAGTGATGTATTACACCCTGTGGATGTATGATTGTGATCTACCCTGTATGCATACCATACGTGAGACGTTATGGTAGTTACGTGTGTGCCACCGTTATGTTAGTGATGTTGTTGTATGTTATGTTGTGAACCTTACGCTAACCGATCCTGAGGGAAATCGGTAGAAGTGTATGTTGAGAGTGAGGAATGGTGTACCATGGGTCAATAACTCGAGCTAAAACTCGGTTTAGTAGATAACATGTGATTCTTTCCTCTCTCCCTATGTGGTTGTATGTATGCAACCTTAGTGTATCTATGACTATGTTTAGCCTTGTCGAAGGGTGGCGGGATGATTCAGATGGAGGTGATGACAGTTGTATTATTGATATGTATTTTACGAGCTGAGGCTCGATGTTCCGAGTGCTAGCAACTCGTTGAGTACCCCTTTGGTGGCTAGATAAGGCCACACAATTATCGTAATGTGACATTATTATAAGTTGATTTTATTCGTAAATTGAGCTTTTTACTTTATTTTGCAAGGACCAGCATCTTTTCTTGATTGCAATGCTTTACAATTTTGGGCATTTCCTTGGTTTGTGGCACTAACATGGGGATTTTGATACTAACTTTGGCTATTTGGCCATTTATTTTAGCTTGATTTGGGGTCTTCTTTTAAATTTGGAATTCTTACCGCCTTGCCCAAGGCTTGTACTTTGCCACTTGGCACTTTGATTGGATTGTTGTGCTGGTTCTAATGTCGTGATGTGTGGAATAGGGTCATGGGATGCACCATGGATTGGTTGGACCTATGGACCCGCTTCGTTGTATGGGGGTACGCCCCAAGGGGTACATATAACTAGCGGGTTGTTGAACCACGCGTTATTATGTCACTTGGGTTAGGAGTGTTCGAACTCTATGTGTCTTGGACCATAGGGACAACCGGCCTCCTTGAGGGAGGCATAAGAGTTTGAGGAGGCAGAGACTTGAGGGAGGCATAAGAGAGTTTGAGGGGAGGCATAAGAGACTTGAGGGAGGCATAAGAGTTTGAGGGAGGCTTATGATATTTGTCTGTATGGTTGATGTTCTAGGATATATGTTGAGTTATTGTGATGTTTGGTAGTGGTCTTTTGATGTATGTGTTACTCATGTCAGATGGATATGTGTTGTGATGTTGTGGTTATGTCATTGATTCCCTTGTGGACACTATGTACCAGCATGGTTTGGTGTTATGTGAGTCTTTCATTGATGCAAATTGAGGAAATGTCTGGTGGATTGTAGTACTCTTTTGTTTGAGTATTTGGTATGTCAGTCATTGATGTGTGACGTGTACTATGTGGACTGTGCCTAATCCATTCCGTATTTGAGTAACCCTTTTGTGGTGTAATACAATCTTGAAGTATATACTTGTGTACTTGTGAATCTGTAGTGTCTTGTGAACCTGATAGGGTGTTGTGGTAGCAGTTCATGTTGGGCACCCACAATAAGGAATAAATCAAAACTCTTCCATGATGATATTTTATTTTAAAAGAAATTAAACTAGAAATAATGATAATGGAAAGAGACTAATGAAATGATGAACAAGAAAGAACGGCCAATCTTCACAGAACATTGAAAGTTAAAAAAAATAAAAAAAAAATCTACCAAATGTTCCTAAGGCTACCTTGTGATCGTGCTTTAATCAACTAAAATTTTAAACCTTAGGTGTAATGTCTCCTCTACTGTCCTTGGTTGCGAACCATTTCCTTTCCTCAGTGTGTTATGTCGCATCGAGGACGATGCTTTCTTAAGGGAGAGAGAATGTAATGCCCATTCATTGTGCTCCAGGAAGGCGGCTTGTCCCCACAGCGCGGGGCTCCAAAAATAGAATAAAATAAAAATTTATGCTATGGTAGGGTGGCATTTTTCTTCACCATAGGTGGAAATTTATGTTTCCTTGCGTGAGGGAGACGGGAGTGGGAGGAGTCACATTTTTCTTGGGCTGCAGGCGTTGGGAGGAGGGAAAAACGTGTTGGCTGATGATGTTCTTTCCTTTCTGCATGCATCTGGTTCCTATTTTATTTTCTACTAAACTTTGAAACCCTCTTCCTCTTTTTTTTTTTTTTTTTCCTCCATCCCCTTGGGCATTGCGGTGTGTGTTCGGAAAGTGGATTCGTTGATGGTGAAATGAAGTCTGTCACCCTGGTGTTGCGTGAGAGGGTTTGGATCCTCAAAATCGTGTTGTGCAGGCAGTCTCAGTGGAGCGCAGAACCGAAAACCTCCTAGGAAAGAGCCGTGAGGAGGTGCTAGTGTTATGCAGCAGCTTCGAGGGTAGAAAAGTAAACTTACCTCGAAAAATCGGTGGCCTCCGGGAGAGAAAGTGCGGCAGCTGCTTTGCGGGAGCGATCCCAAGGAACCGTGGTGGTGCGAACTTGATGTTTTGGTTGCGCGACCACCAGATCTTGATCATTTGTTGCAAGATCTTGCAGTATGTAGCGAAAAAAAGAGATAAAGTTTTAGTTGAGCTGTCTTTCCTTTTCATTTTGGAAAGTCACTTCATCCGGTGGCGAATCTAACATGGAAGAAGCTCGATCAAATCTTGAGGCAAGTTTTGCAAGTGAGGCCAGAGTTTTGTTCACTCACTTTTCTTTTGCTAACCCAGAAGTTATTCAGCAAGATCTTTGCCCATGGGTTTGTTATGGTGGTTTTAGATGAAGCTGCAAGCTTTGTAAGTAGGCGTGTTACCTCCACGTTCATTGGGTGCTTTGTATGGTGTGTTCTTGTTGGGATCCACATCAACTTCTGCTGCAGCAATAATTAGCTTAGCTAGGCATCGGGCATGTTGCGCAGTAGAAAGCCTTTGAGCACTCCAACAACAAGCGGTGGTCCAACCTTGTTGTTATCCGTTCAGCATCGATTACATCCTCAAAGTCGGGATTCTCCTTCAAGATATTTTGTATCAAAATCGATTAAGTGACAACGAGTGTGAGTGAGGCAGGCTCTCATGGCGAGGGGAAAGGAGAGAGAGAGGTGCGGGAAGGAGATCGATAGGATAGAGGAATTAAAAAGAAACTTGGATGTAGTTGGTTTAAAGGCAATAAAATGGTGCATGCTTTTGTGTAAGGGGCAGATCACACCCACGGGCACAGGAGATCTTTGCAATGTTGGAGAAAATGTCTTGGGAGATGAAGGTAGCAGGATATTTCTCGAGATCGAGCTTGCATTGAGTTGTATATCCAAAAAAAAAAAAAAAATTCATGTGAGTGAGAGTATTACCGAGAAGACTTTGATGAAATTTATTGTTAAGTTTCTCTATTGTTTTCTTACTTGTCTTACGATGTAACCCATGGAAGAGAACCTCATAGAGGCCGACCTGTTTCATATCAGATTATTCATGAAGCATGTTTTACCTTGCAATTTTATGAGCTTGTTTCAACGAGTCACTGATTTGGCAGGCATAAAGGTTTCTGTTGGAATTATCACACCTTACAAGCTACAGCTGAATGTTTGCACCGAGAGTTTGATGTTGTCCCCAAATCTGATGAAGGAAAAGGATTGTGTATCAATACGGTAGATGCCTTTCAGAGCCAGGAGCGATGTAATCTTTATGTCTTGTGTCCGAGCTTCAAACCTTGGTCGGTGTTTAGCGTTCTAGCGCAAGTGCTCTCGGACTGAGTGGTAAGCAGTTCGACTCTCACCCCCAAAGCAGCTGCATTGAAGCAATCTAGTGTTTGGACAGCCACCTATTGCATTCTTCTAGTCGTGCCTTCAAAAGGGAATCCTGGTGTGGTATATTGCAAGAAAAGACCAGTGAAGCAGAGGATAAAGCGGAAGGCGTGTGGGCATGCATCCTGCTTGGATGTTCACGGCCCGGTGGATGCGTTAAAATAGGCAAGATAGACTAACCATATACATAATATGCTAGTATCTAATAACCTCTTGAAATGAAACTTTTTCTTTCTAGAAATTGGTTTAAATCTGTGATTTTGTGGATTTGCGTTCAGTACATGGTTAACAGTTTGTTACTTCTGGATTTTCCTCTGTTGGTTGTTCTTGTTGACGTGATCAACCCATTTATATATATATAAAACAAACAAAGGTTCTCAGTGTATGCTTTGATTGATCATATGAAATATATATATATATATATATATATTATATATATATGTATATATAATTTTAAAGTTACTTCCTTCTGCAAAAATGTCGTTGTTTCTTTTGTGAACCTGGGTATGTAATCGCCCCTAGAACGTTGCAGCGTTGACTAGTATTGGTTTCCTATTATGTTGTTGCCCTAGAGGAAAACATACAGTTAAATTATTATTATTATTTTTATGATAAGCGTGATTATGCACTTCGTGTATTGTGCAAATTATTAGGGCTTTTGGAAATTAGAAGTTCAATATATATGCTTGTTAAGAAGGAAGTTTTGGGCCGAAAATATGTCCTGGGTTGATAGAAGGGCATAAATTATTGATAGAACCCCATTTGATTCTACTCTTTCTATGAGTAAAATTTGATAAAATTAATGACCTTTATGGTGTTAAGATATGGTATGTTGATGATTCCTTGTGTGATCGATTTAATCATGTATAGACATAATGCCTTGATGGAGTAAGGTAATATCTTTCACGGTTCGTGAAAGTTAAGGTTTTCATCAAGCTTAAGGTAACATGAAGTTCCTTAATTTAGTCAAACTTGTTTTGTACTTCCTTCTTGATGAGTGACCTTTCATTGCAAATTTAGAATGATTGTGATGGAAGGTCGTGAATATATTTTGTTGTCAAAAGGGAAAAGAAGCTATGGAATAGTTTGTTTATGTGTCGAACGTAATAATTGTGATTACATCGTTATAGAAGTTCGTTATTGGAGGATATCTATCTTTAATGGTATATTATGTGTTTAATCTCTGCATAGGTTACCATAAACTTAGTGATGAGATGTAAATTAAGGAGAGTTGAGAGACCTTTTCCTTTGTATACATCGTTTATGATATTAGGAAGTGAGTTGATGTCGGAAAATTTCAACCAAGTCTAGATTCATGGCTATGTTCCTCTAAAACGGGAGGATTATAAATCTAAGGTATTATGAAAATTGCAAGGATGTGTTTAGAATGCTAGATTACCTACTCAACTTGGGTATTAATGAGGCTTGTCGCTATTAGGCCCCGGTTATGTTCGGTAGGTAAGTACATTAGGTAATACCTATTCGGACATTCTTACCATCTTTCCACTCATCCTTATTAGCTATGAAGTCACTTTTACCTAAGATATAATGGTTGTGGGTTTGAATATAAGATTTTCATCCTTTAAACCTTTTTGATTACATGATGGAACTTTGTTTTTACCCTCGTTGTTCGTTTATAGCCTATTAGGCCTATGGCCCTACGGAATGATTCCAAAACTATATTCTTTTTGGCAGCTAAGATCGGGTCTGGTTTTATCTTTTGACTTCACCTTGAGAATGTGGATTGATGGGTTACACTTTAGATTTCAATCACGTAATCTACGGGATTACATGATTGAAATCCTAATACTCTCAACTCTTGTGTCTAATCATTTAAATTTCATAGTCTTGCGTATTTGGTTGTCAAACTTTTGTAGTTTTCGAGGTATTTTTCATAACTAAAACTTATGGACTTCTTCTTAGTTGATATGTTGAAAATTATATCTTGTTTCAAAAGGTTGTTAGAGGTTAGAACTTTGATCCATTTCCTGAAATAGAATGTTTCCTTTCATGGTATTGTTAGCTAGTAGCTTATTGTTGCTATGTATAGTCTTATCTTGCTCAGTTCTCGCGAACTGACTCAGGTTATTAATTGTTGCAGATGGCTTACGTGGTTAGATGATGGAAAGACTTGTAGATTATTGCATCAATCTTGGTTATAATGTTCCTTTGTACGAATGTGTATTATGTTATAAAATTTGGAAAGGGCCTTTGGACATTTTAGAAGAAGGGTCAGTGCCTAGTAAATGTATTGTAGAGTATTGTTGTTAAAATATTGAAACTTTGGTTTGTTTGGTTATCATGTGAAAGATGAAATTTGATTACCGCTTGGTTATGGGATATTCTAGTGAATTTTAACCCTTAGTATAGTAGCGGGGCATGTCCCATGTTATTACTCTCTTGCTCCCTAGTCATGGTTCAATAGAGATGGTATGTCCCTTTGATTTGTGCATCATGTTGGAATGAATTGATATAACCTTGTTTTGTTTCCGCAAACGAGTACTGTTAAACTTTGCTCTTGAGTTAAAATGTTGAGTTGTAAATCCTCCTAAGGCTTAGTAGCAATGAGTTTGTAAGCACTATAAAGTGAGCTGGATAATCCTGATAAAAGTTAAACTAAAATTTATATATATGAATATATTATGTAGATGTGATCTACTTGATAACCTTTGAGACCTGGAACAATCAAGAGGAAACTATCTTTTGTAACGAAATATGATAACTTATTATTATTATTATTTTTATTCGAGCCAAGCTAATAAACATTATCCTTTTATGGTGAAATCTTAAATGACCTCATGGTGAAAGCAATGGTTAGATTTTAGAAGATGATAGGATTTAATAAGTAGGAGGGAAATCGATTAATTAAACCTTAAATCTCTCTCTATCGTTTGGAATGTTCTCCTTTGTCAAATTTAATGAAGTAAAGTCTAGATGGAACATTTAACCAATCTTGATAAACTCTTAACCTCAATAAAAGACTGATAGTAAACAATGTGACCCTGAAGCTAAATTCTGTTGTCTGTTCTGTTAACCCTTGCCTTGATTCATGGTGATATTCCTTAAGCAAGGTCAAAATTTAATCCTTAAACAAGAAGGCTATTGTTATGAACCCTAAGCGGTACTTTTCACTCAATCGGAGCTTATGCCTTCACCTGTGCAATAGAGTTGTGGAACATGTGTTAGTGGCTTGAGTAAGATTAATTAACCTTGTAAGAAATGGAAAATGTTCTAAAATCAAATGAATAAGAAAGCTTTGGACATAAAATTGATGATCCCAGTTTAGAAAGCTTGGCCTTAAGCTATTTAGTCAACCATTGAAAAGAAAGAAGTTCTCCCTTGTGAAAAGAATTGTGTGAATCATTACATGAAATTTTATAAGAACGTAAGTTAAGAATTAAGAGACACTTTAGTAAACAAGAAAATTTAACAAGAAATTTCCTCATGGGATGCCCTAGTTGTGAGTGTGTCATGTAGATTGGACTTCCATGTTGTCTTGTCAAAAGAAGAGTACATTGTCCTTGATAGGTGTGAACGTTTCCGTGCTGACCTTGTGGTCTCCCCATGTAACAAGTGGTTCTAGTGTTGGTTGTAACCTTGTGACGACATGTTGTGTCGTGTTGTGTCAAAGCAAGTCTTGTATTTCACTGTTGTTCGGTCAATACCTCATTAATGGAGGTAGGTGAGAAACACAGGACAACCCAAAATGGTGAACTGTATTTTTAATTTTTAAGAACTATGGGTGAGTAGCGAGACGTCAATAGATTTCCAAAAATCCTCTCTTGCACAAGTCCAAGATACCAGTCCAAAGTAATGGCCATCTGAAGGTCAAGGTGTCATTCTACAAAAATGGTGGGTTCTTGATCTGTCACTTTTCGAGTCTGAAATGCATGCAACCTATGAAATCCTAAATTGCGGACATTCGGACATTTTTTTAGACAAAAAAACTATTCATCTATGAAATTTACTTGAGAGTTCCGAAAGTATGAAACCCGAAAGTCTGAAAGGTTAAAATTTTGGACTTTCTGAATTCAATTTTAGACATTTTGGGAAATTTTCATGTTTTGGGGCTCAAGATTTCAAACTCTCTAAGTCTGAAATCTCAAAATTCTGAAAGTCCAAAATTTCAAACTTTCAAAAATTTGAAATTTTAGACTTTTGCTCGCTACTTTTCTAGCATGATTCCCAGGTCGACGAAACCTTGAAAGCCCAAAAATCGGATATTTTAGACTTTTGTAATTCTAAATTATAGAAATTTTCATTCTTTTACCATTTTGCGCATGAGAATTTCCGAACCCCAAAAACCCTAAAGTTTGAAATTTTGGACTTGAATTTCAAACTTTTTTGACTCTTTTTCCCCTATTTTCCTGAAGTTGAGAAATTTCCAAAATTTGAAAACTTCAAGCTTTTCTCCATTGTTTTCCTCTTGAGCTCTAATCTTCTTTGACATTTCCATTGGCCATTGATTTACCACCCTTGCATTTCCATGGTGATTTCGTCTGCAACCTAAATTTTAAAAATCACCTATGAGCTCACATGATCGAACCAACACTTCAATGTTTCCTGTGCAAGTTCATGTTTGATCAATTTTTCCTGAGGGGAAAAATTGGCTAACAACATCCCCCCAATGTTGTAACAAATTTTTGAGGTAGTCCACGGCTAGGGAGAGTGTGTTCACTTGGACATGAATCTATAGGAACTCATTGGAGATAACCATATACTTGTTATACATAGAAAATTGCTTATCAACTTTAGAATTAGCAAAGAAAAAAGAATTTATTTCTTTTCATATCTAAAACAATACTTCCCCTCTGAAAGCATGCCTAATTTGGGCCAATATAGGAAGAAGCTTGGGATTATCTCCTAAAAGGATATCTATAAAATCAATGGGGTTTAAGCAAAAAGAAAAATGAGTGGATCTAATTCAAAACAAGCTGAGCTTTCAGACAAAACTAGAAAAGAATAGTTATAATTTCCAAGTGGCCATGTAATTGGCACTTGGGAGCTAGAACCCCAATTTGAACAAGCAGAGACCCCATAGGAAGACCTTGGTGTAGAATACACCAGAAAAAAGTTGTTAATTTTACACTCCACACATATAGATCAAACGGTGTCAAATTACATGCTCTAGAAGGTGGAGTGGAATGAATCCCCCATCGAGTGTTGATTTTTCAACTATGGATAAATGAGGTGAAAGCCAATGGTAGAATTTACTGGTTGAATAATTGCAAAATGGGGTGTCAACATACCATTTCTAGTCTATCCACCAGGGGCGAGAGGAACACACAAAAATCTTGTGCATGTATGTGGTCAATGACTGAATTGAGCACTATAGTGATGTCAATTTGATGGTTAATGGAAAGGCCATTCTGAAATCCATCACCTTTTCATTTAATCCATGGTTTGATATACTCCCATGCTTTCCAATTTCTTTTAAGTACAAAGGTGCCAACAACTTTAACAGTACTGGAGAAATAAGAAGGTTGAAAACCCCCAGACCTTTCCATTCAAGGCAACCTTAATGTGATCCTTCTTCAATGCCATGGGGAAAGAGAACTTTCCATGCTTCTTGGCCTTAGATGCATCGAACAATCCATTTGGCACAAATTTCCATCCCTCGATGATGAATTTCAACAAGGCCCAACCCCCTAGAGTTGTGGGGAAGGAAACATATCTCCCAAGCAACACTATAAAAGCCTTTGCTAGTGAAAGTGTTTTCCCAAAGAAAGGATTTGAGGAACTTCTCCCATTTCTTAATAGAGGCTTTGGAAGGAACCAAATAGGAGGAGTAATAAATGTGCGTGGCTACTAGGAATTTAGACCTAATTTGGAATTTTCCTTCCAAGGAAAGAGGTATGGTGATCCAATAATCTAATTTTTGGCCACCTTTTGAATAACGTATTGCACCATCTTGGTCGATGATGCTTGAAAGGAAAAAGAGATGCCAAGAAATTTAATCATTTCTCCATGTGTAAGAATCTTCCACTCAAAATAGGCTAGCCAATTGGGAATTGGGAGGAAAGATTTGGTAACATTGAGTTTTCTGCCATTGAAGGGAAGAACCATACTCTAAAAAAAAGATATCAAGGAAGTTCTGGCATTGTTAATATTGGATTTATCCTCAATAAGTGTGAGAAAGGAATCATCTGTGAAGTGACCATTAAGAAATTGACAATTGCTTACGAGAAATCAAAATTCCCCTAATGAGTTCTCTTTTTGGCATGGGCTAGTAAATACAAAAGCCTTCATCTGCAAGCATAAAGCTTCTTATATTATAACAATGGTTTGAAAAATATGGCATTGCATAGAGCTTCTCATCAACATACAATTGTCTATAGTTCATATATTTAAGTTTGGTACAATATTATGCTCACCCATTCCAAATGAGAATAATATTCTAACTAGAAGGTCATTATCCTTCTTCCTCTAAAAATAATCAAGCTATCTTACAACTCTTGATCAATCTTATGTATATATTACACATCCTCATATATATTATATACACACTACACATAATGCACTCACGTCATAAAGGTTGCTATATGGGTCGACCATATGTGATTCAGCCTTCCAACTACTTCTACTTCAAAGGATCCCTAGGTTTCAAAAATTATTCTTTCACTACCATCTCCATTTCAAATTTTGGAAACCTTTAGAACCCATCTTATTATTCCCTCCATGCTTATCTAATTTTAGAAACCTTTAGAACCCATCTTATTGTTCCACCCATGTTTCTCCATTTATGAGATTCAAAGGATAATTATTTAGTGGAGAGGGGATCATGGTCTATCATTGTTTAAAATTTAATTATTTGGGGGTTGACCCCAATTTTTGCATAATTATACCAAACATTATCAAATATTAGGAAATAAAGACATCATTCTTTGAAGTATCATTTGTTCAAAAGTATAAGTTTTTAGAAACATTTTAGACATCTAGTATTTTTTTATGATTTTTCTTGGTAACCTAAAATGAATAGAAAACATAAATATTCTCATGGACCTCATGGAGCATTGATGTTGTTTGATAGAATGCACTCAACAAGTATTCAATGCGACAACCTATGCCAAAAATTGTTGTCTTTTCTTGCAACAAACTTAAGGTTTTTTTTTGGTTGACAATAATCCCTTACATGTTTTATGTAGTTTGTGGCCCGATCGAAACTCATTAATCCAAAAGAAGAGCTTATGTTTCTATAGATGTAAAGATAAAATAAGTGAAACAATAAAGCAACTCTATCAAGATAATTCTTCATCAATGTATTAAATAAAGAAATTCAATGGTTTGGATTTGATGGAGGTTCTTTCTTATGCCAATCAAATGACTGGACATAATATTAGGGATGAGATATTATTTTGATATCCATAAAGGAATTTCACGTTATAAGGTACACTAAAGAATTATATAGAAAAATATTTAAAACACTAATTTTGGAGAATCTTGATTCATCGAGTGTAATGTATAGTGATTATAATATGCTTGAATTTGTAATTTATTTTCATTTTAAAATATTTTAATTGTCATTTTAGTACATTAATACTAGCGAATTTTATTTTTTTGAGGAAAAGAGATCTTATATTATATTAATTCAATAATATACAATATAACTTTAAAAAAAAGCAGGCCGTATGAGAGCACTCCCAAAAACCACAAATGAGAAAACAACAAGAAAACTAGCTAGTCAATCCTAGGAGAACAACAAACTAGGAAATGCCTAGGAGATTAATAGAACACAAAATTAAGCAGGAGCGGAAAATTTCCTAAAGCAAGAGGATCATGGTCACCCAACCAACATGACTTGTGATGGTCCTTATCGACATCCGGAATGTCCCAATGAGTGGGATTTTCTTCTTCATTTTCTTCCTCCTCCTGAGTGGGGATGGTGAGAGAGAGGTGGGGGAAATTTTTAGAAGGCTTCAGTGTTGGTGGGGATAGATTCCATCCATTAGGTGTGTTCATATTGGGGAAAGTGGTCAGCCCCCCACCCGAGATGATGAGCAGGGGAACCCCAACCTTGATGGCGAGATGGTGGTGAGTGACTCTGCTAATGGTGAGAGTTGGGCGAGTGATGAGCTCGACTTGAATAAATGCCATTGAGAATGGTTGTGATGACAACCATGGCCATGCAGTGAGGAGCGTCGAGATGGCAAGGCTAGTTCCCAAGTTACATTGAATGGAACATCCCCCCAATTTTGTAACAAAGTCTAAAGGTGGTCCACCTCAAAGGAGACTTTGTTTGGTTTGACTTGAATCTATAATAACACATTGGATATGACCATATATTTATTATACATAGAAAAAAGCATTTATTTCTTTCCATATATAAAACATAGAATTTCCCCTTTGAAAACATGCCAAATTTGGGAAAATATAGGAATAATATTAGGATTATCTCCTAAAATGATATTATTCAAAGTAAAGCAATGGGTTCTGAGTGGAAAGAAAAATGACTAGATCAAATTCCAAACAAGCTGAGCTTTTAGAAAAAACTATAAAATATTAATTATAGTTTCCAAGTGGCAACAAAATGGGCACTTTGGAGCTGAGGCCACAATTTGAAGATGTTAAGACCCCAGAGGAAGAGCTTGTTTCAAAATACACCACAAAAAGTAGGAAAGTTTATTCTCCACACATATATACTAAATGGTGTAAAATCACCTACTCTAGGAAGATGAAGTGGAATGAATCCGCCATCGAGTGTTGAGGTTTTTGAGTATGGGTAAATAAAGTGAAATCCATTAGTAGCCTTACCTAGCTAAGTAACTATGAAATGGGTTATCAACATACCATTTTTGGTCAATCCAATAGGGGTGAGAGAAATGCAAAGAAATCTTGTTCATCACATGGTCAATGACAAATTTGATAAGTCTAGTGATGTCAACTTGATCCTGCTTCGTTAGCCAATATCGATATTTAAGCTCAGGCCAAGAGAACCAGGATTGAGATTTTTTACAAAAGAAACCTTGGATAGTGAAAATGTCACACTTGAAAATTTTTAACCCAAGAATCCCCGAGATGTATTTAATATGATTATCTTGAGCTGAAAAATTGGTGAACACTATTGGGAATGATGGTTAGTGAAGAGGTCATTACGAAACCCATCGCCTTTCTAGTGTAGCCATGGTTTGTGTTTTCACGTGGATCATGAACCCATTGAATATCTTGTTCATCCCGTGCAACGTTAGAACATCCCCAAGATGTGGGACCTTGTCACCTTGGGGTGAACCTCCAGATAGGGCTGAATTCCTTTGAAAATTGGAACACTCGCTTTAAGATCAACATCCAAGGCTAAAACATTTGAAACTAATTCTATTCTACTCCACTGAAGACCTTAAAGTAAGAGATAACAACAAGGAATAAGGTGATGCACCAAGTATTTTGAACAAATAGACCCACTTAAATGCACAATCAACTACCCAAAAAAATAAACGATATGCACATGTCTTTCAATCCTATTCTATTCATGTTTATAAACAATAATGCAACCTTATAACAAAAAGGAAACAACTTTTCCACAACTGATATAAAAGTAGCTATATCACTTTTCACATGAATTGAAACAAGATAAGCTGGGATAAAGGAAGATTAACCAATCACATCAAGGAATTAAACATTCAAAAGTTATAAATTGATCAATGATTAACACAATAAACAAAATGTTTTCATGGAAAAATATTGTTTTGAATATAACTGAAAGGCTCAAAGTATATGAAGCACTCTTCTAAGCTTGAAGAGTAACTTCTCCAAATGATCTATATCCCTAAACTTAATGCAACTCAACTATTTATAAGTTCTAAAGGTTGAGCCATTACAACTGAACCTTAACTAACAAATTACTAAAAATAGAGTATAATAAGTTCAAGGGAACATGCTCCCATAAAAATAGAAAAGTTGTTTCTAGGTTTGACTAATTCAACCCTACAATTTTGACTAATTCGAAGCTTAGAGCCATCCCAATCATGCCCGATTGGCTCAACATGAAATTGCATCATCTTTCTCTTGTTTAGTTTTCCCCGATCTTCCTCTTCCCACATAGCCATCTATTGTTGGTAGTCAATGAAGCGTTTGATGATTCCCTATAACTCTCATTATTTTCAGCCACAAGCATAATGATTCACCACATTTGTTGTATCAATCTCCCTTGCAATTTTAGCTAGTAACCTTTTCAACTTATTCACCACTTTCTTCAGCTGATTTATAAAATTCTGGCATGAGACCAACTTTGTCAATTGAATTGTTATTGAAAGTTTTAGTTATTTCATCATCTTCCGTTACCAAATATTTGAAATTTGATTTAATTTGGTCCACTGGAAGAGCATCAATATTCTCATTGAAAAACTTGTAGTTGATATTATCAAACTCCTTGAAATATCATTTAAACCGTCCATTATTTCCATGCGTTTGTCATCCAATTTCTTAATCAAATCCTACAACACTTGGGATCTAAATTCCATGGCCTTCTGAAACTAAAAAAATTTAGAAACATCATCAATTACTCCTTCTTGAAGGAGTAAATTTGGGTCCACATTTCTAATCTCACTCCATGTAGTTAAATTTAGATTCAAATTGTTATTATCCTTAGAGAGAATTTTATTTTTCCTGCAAATAGAAGTCCTCTCAGTTTATAAATCATTATATAATTCAACAGTTATTTCAACCAAAGGATTATCTTCCTAAAGCATTCATTCTATCCTTACATCCATTTATCCTCCCTTCTGACCTATCTTCTCAATTTCATGATATGAAATATTATCTCAACTATAAGAAACTATCAAATTAGTTGTAGTTGAAGGATAAGTAGTTGGAGTGGGTTGTGTTACTTTCCTTAATAGAGTAGTGAGTTATTCAACCTTCAACTTTAATTCATCTTTGGAAGCCTTATCTTTATCATATTTCTCCAAAAAATTCCAAGGGCCACCTGAACATCCTATTTAATGCCTTCCCTAGCCAAAACCTAGAGATCTGATAATTTATTGTTGTTATAGTTTCTTTATTTTTCCCCTCAATGAGGGTGGCTACTTCCATGATCCTTTCTTCTAATCAGTTTAATGATAAACTAGAGATGATCTTGGGTCATTTGTCTTGTCTCTTTAGAGTAGGTTCTAGCACACTCATATCTATCACATCTATAAGAGGAACCTTCTTCTTCTACTTTGGGGTTTGGTGATATATCCATTCAGGTATAGTGGATGTAGATAAAAGTGGCATGGTTGATTCAACACCTAGAGCACTAGATAAAACAATAGCACTGGTAATATTAGTTGGAAATGAAATAGAGGTGGTAATGATAGAAGGGGTGGAAGTGAGAATAGCCTCGGGAGTGGATGTAATAAGACTAGAAGTTGAAATGGAAGGAAATGAAAGTTGTTGAGGAGTGGACTGAAACTGGAGAAGCATCATTTCCCCTACTAAGAGGACAAGAAGGGATGAAAATACTTGGGCCATGGATGGATATGGAAAAAGAGAGGAGTGAAGGAGTAGAGGATAATGATTGGGAAAGTGGAGCTGAAGATAATGGAAATGGTAATGAAGAAGGGGGTGGAAATTATTATGACACAAATGAAGAATCACTAACTTTGACAAATTTTTACTTTTATTTTTGGGGAAATAACCTTGGCAATGGAAAATTTTGGAAGAGAGGAACTCCCAACAACAAATGAGATCTTCCTTGGAACTATATTGGCCTTTTGAGTAGACATTTTACCTTTTGTGGGTGTAGGGAGACTCAATGTTGGTTGGGATTCTACTCTTATAGATTGATCTATCCCTTTGGGTGAAATTACCAAGGTAGCCAACCAATCATATGTCCTTTGAAGAATGGGCGCCGCCTTTCCTTAGTATTGGAAAGTTCTTCCTTGGACCAATCTATCAATGGAAAAGTTTGATCGAAAAATTTATTGTTCTTGTATAGTTGATCCAATACCGTACCATCATCATCCATCTCTTTTGAAATATCCGGGATACTTAATTAGATAAGCTCCTTCAAAGTCAACCTTTCATATTATCATTGGCTAATGCTGACCTCATTCCACAATGAATCCAAATATCCTCTAGCTGAGGCACATGAGAACTGGCCAACCCTGTTTCACTGAATTTACCCCAGTAATCAAAGTTGGTTCTGGGATGGAAAGTTCTCAAAGTAACTTCCAAAATTTCTCCATCCACATTATTTGCTTTATAAATGCTGACACAGGTGTATCTTCCTATTGAAATAGGAAACTAAACTCCTGCCTTATGTCGTTTGTTTTGAATTTTGTGATAATCCAACAATTGTCAAACCAATTCTAATAAAATCCATTTGTCAGTAGGACATCTTGGTAACTTGCTTGGGCACCCAAGAAACCAAGAATCTTGATGTATGTAAATGTTGGGAACTGAAGATAGATGGCTCCCCATTCCTACTCCTCTTTAAAAGCTTCATCATAAATCCTTCGATTATACAAATCCTTATCAAAATGATAAAGGAGGACAAAAAAAAGTAATCATTGACTCTATGAAAATGTTTGTTTCCTTCTTCCATGTAATTTGAGGATAAAAGTGATAAATATGTGACACACTTCTGACACCTTTTGTGTTCAAACCATTGAATTCCCCCATGGTGGCGGTAGCATAAATGAGAAAGGAAGTCATGAAGAAGTTTTTAGACGTTAAAACATTGCCCAATTGAAAACAGATTGAGTTGTTGATATGTTCCCCCATCGTATGAACTCCTTATTTTTTTTGATAGTAGCAATGTAGAGGAACATCCATTCCTGAAACTCCTTCATGGAAGCGAGACCCAAAATTTGACTCAACAATACAATAAGATCACTTACTTCCTGGATGAAGTCTGAGCGGAACAATGTTTTAGGAAGCTTAATGACACTCTTGGCCAAGTAACTCTTCATTATAACCTTCGTACACAGTTCATTTTCTTTATCCCAATGTTCCACAATGAATTCTAGTGAAATTGTTGCATATCCTTCAACATCTGGAAGTTTAAATAAATCCTCAAAGAAATCAGCATCCAACCTGATTACAACCTTTCCATCATCATATTTTACCGATTCAGAATCCTTATCAAAATGGGATTCCGTTGCTAAGATGAACTCAAGACAATGCATGGATGAAGGAAAACCTGTAGTGAGAGCGAGCCCACTGTCGAATATGGCCTACATCCAAGGATTCTTATTAGGAGCTTTTAATATTTCCCAGAAATCTGAAAATCTATTTGTCCAAGGTCGTATCTCCAATATTCCCCAAATCTAAAGATAGGCATGAGTGAGGAGAAACTCCTAAAAATGTGTACTTCATCTTTCCTTTTCCCTTTGATGAGGAGGTTGACATTTAATTCAGAATTTGGAATCTGAATGGCCTTTAGAAATTTTGTAAAAAAACTATAAAGGCTCTTAAATGTCAAGTCCAAAATTTCAAAAATGACAACTCCAAAAAGGATATGGCTCTAAATTATAAACCTCTAAAAATCTAAAACACAGACCTCTGAACCTCTAAAAATAAAACCTCTAAAAGTCTGAAAAGTAGAGTTGTGAAACCCCAAAATATTTAAAACTCTGAAACTTTGAAAAATAGAGTTCGAAACCCCAAAATATTTAAACCTCTGAAACTCTAAAAAGTAGAGTTTTAAAAAGGTAACTACAAAATTTGAAATCGTTAAAGGGGACATAATGAAAATTGAATGCTTGTGAATATTTGGAAGAAATTGGTGCACTAGTTTTTACTAGATGCCTACAAAATTTGGATTTGCATTTTGGAAATTAGACAACATGGCTAAAGGAAAAATGGTGGATGATGAGGTTTCCATTTTGAAACAAGAAACAAAGAACAAACAAAAGAGAAATAAATAAACGAATAAAACCCAAAATTCTCATAAACCAATAATAAATAACCTAAAAAAACTTTCCTTGAAATTTATGCCTTGAAAGTACAAAATGGTGTGGTAAAATCAGTGTGTCAGAGAAAAAGCCAGGTGAAAATGATAGGTAAAAATTTGAGTTTATATATAAAAACCTAAATTAATTATTGAAAGCTGACACATAGGGGTAGTTGAAAATTAAATGCTCATAGAAGATCTGAAATTACAAAAGTGAAACTCGAAAATTGAATGTGATTTTCCAATATGAAAATGCTTAGTCTGAAACCCTAAAAAGATGAAGTTCCAAAATTTTAGAACTTCGAGTTTTGGGACTTCGAACTCGGGGAACAAAATTATCAAAAGGTGACTTGAAACTCTAAAACCCGAAAGTTTGCACTCCTAAACTTTTGGAACTTTGGAGTTTGAAACTTTGAAAAATGGAAAGGATTTTTCCAAAAAATCAATGTGAAACTTTGAAACCTAAAAGTCCAAATTTCTGAAATTCTAGAACTTCATAATTTTAGACATCAAAATTCCAAGTTGAAAAAAGTGAAAAAACGTGAAGATGACTTTGAAACCTAAAAGTCCAAAGTTATGAAGTTTCAAAATTTCATACTTTTGAATTTCGGAACTCCAAAGTAAAAATTTCGTTTTGTAGTGGCTTGTTCAAAAACCCCGAAAAATAATATCCCCAGAAATTCGAAGTCCTAAATTTAATTTTTAGAGTTTCATAAAACTCTAAAATTTCAAACCACTTTTGGGAGAAAGAATTTAGTCAAGTTTTGAAAGCATCCTCATTTTAAAGTAAAATCTAAAGGTTAACATTTATGGTGACCTCCAAGGAATGCATGCTTGTTAAGATTTAGGCCAGTATCCTTATACAAACCATTGGGCAAAAGAGTCCTGAAATAAGAATACATTCAAAGCACACAGCTAAAAGAGAAAACATAAAAGAAAACATCACAATATGCGAAGCACTTGGAGGAAAAGACAAAACAAACATTGTACAAAAGAAACAAATGTCGTCAAAAGAAAGCTTTGAGATGAATCCTATTCACATGGATGGGAAATTCTTCTCCATTGAGTCTTGATAAAAAAAATGAGTTTGATTCCTTGCAACTTGTGATAATATATGGCCCACTCTAGAGGGAATAAAATTTAGCATGCATACCCAGCTTGGCCCTGTCAGCATCCCATTTGAGAACTAAATCTCCTTCATGGAACTCTTTGTTGGATGCCCTTTTGTTGAAATATATTTTAACCTAAGAATGATGTTGTTATAGAGTCTTCATTGTTGTATTCCATGTTTCTTCTAGCTCCATTCATTCGGAATAAATGATGGTCATTGAATCACTTTCCATAAGTTCCAGTTGATATGCTAATTCCAAGGAAGGCAGTTCTAGAGATAGTGGGAGCTTGGCTTCCCTTCCGAAACTAGCATACACGGTGGATTTCCAATAGCTTGTTAGGTGTGATCCAATCTACCCACAAGGTGGTTTTTAGATGAGTGTGCCAAGTTCTTTTATTGGTTTCCATTGTATGCTTGATGATCCGTATGGTATTTTTTTTACTGGACTCGGTTAATCCATTTCCCCATGGGTAGTAATTTGGTGAGTTTTTTTAGATAAACCCCATTCTTGATAGCCCATTCCATTAATTTCAAACCAAGAAATGCCATTGCATTATATGAAATTATTGTGAATGGAACACCAAAATGTGTCATTATTCCTTCCAGAAAATCAAGAACAACCTTTTCATTTCCTTCTTTCAGTGCCATGGCTTCTTTCCAACAAGTGAAATAGTCCTTCGTAGTCATGACCCATTTATTTCCATCACTAGATGGAGGATTAAGCATACTGATGAAATCTAGTCCCACTACAAAAAGGGTTGATCAACCTTGATTTGGGTGAAGAGGGAGGGCTACCAATCTCTCTTTCCCTATGAAAAAGGCACATTCCTTGCATTTCCTTACCTAGAGATGAGTATCCTTGAATAAATTTGGCCAATAATAACCGGCCCTCATGATTTTTTCCATTGTATTCTTTTCAGAGTAATGTCCTCCAAAAAAACCATTTTGAAATTCTTTTAAAATACTATCGAGTATTTTTTGGCCCTATACATTAAAGTACAACACCATTTAAATATCTACAAAAATAACATTATCCACCAAGGCATAAGGAATGGATTGAAGATGGAAACTTTTCCTTTGATTTTTATCCATGTCAACTAGGATATATCCCTAACAGGAGGAAATTTTTCATCTTTGACAACCAATCAGCCTGGTCATTTTCCTAAGGTTCATTCAGGAGCACTATGTCTTTTCCATCCTTTGTCTCCAAATCTATAGCCAACTGTTGACATAGACCCTTACCCCTAACTAGATTAGTGACTTTAATGTGTACATCGTATTCCATAACTTTAGTAACCCATCCAACACATTTTTCATTCATGTCTTTATTTAGCAAAAAGTCCTTAACTCGGGATGAGACACCATCAAATGTATTTTGTTGTTGGATAACATATGTTTGAATTTCTTCAAAGCCCAAATGACAGAAAAGACTTGTTTCTCAACAAACGAATACTTTAGCTCATAATATTTTAGGGATTGGCTAAAGAAGGCAATTAGTTGTTTTGTTGATTCATTATTTTGTTGGGTGAGGATACTTGAAATGCTCTCTTGTCCTGCAAAAGCATAAAGAATAAAATATTTATCAAACCTAGGGTTCATCAGTGTGGGAGCTTGAGAAATTTTTGTCTTAATGGCTTCAAAACTCTCTTTCCCTTATTTTGTCCATGAGAAAGGCATGTTCTTCTTCAACATGGTTGTCAATGGTTTAGCCAATGCTGCGAATTGAGGGATAAATCTTCACATGAAATTTATGGTTCCAAGAAAACTTTGGAGACCCTTCTTATGACTTGGGAGAGATAAAGACACAATTGAATGAATCCTACCTAGATTGATTGATAGTCCTTCTGCTAAAACAACATGCCCCAACAACTTCCCCTCATTCATTGCAAAAATAGATTTCTTAGGATTGAGTGAAAACCCAAACTCCCTACACCTTAAGAAACCTTACTTAGATGTGTGATGTGGTCTTCCGCATGCTTAGAGTATATAGTTATATTATCAAGTTAAACCAAGATGATATCATTGATTAGCCCCTTAAGTTCCATGTCCATGGATCTTTCAAAAGTAGCACCAACATTGAATAATCTAAATGACATTATATCATAGGCATGTGTACCCAACTTGGTATTGAATGTTGTCTTGAACTGATCAGAATACTTAACCAAGATTTGATTATATCCATAATATCCATCAAGAAATGAAAACCTTTGCACTCCTCTATTGTCTGGAGAATATTCTCCATCAATGGAAAATAATAATGATCTTTAAATGAGGCACAATTCAGATCTCTAAAATCCACGCATAGCCAAAAAAATTTGTTCTTCTTGCTAACATGGACTAGATTGGCCACCCAAGATGAATGTTTGATAGGAAAATTTATACAAGCCTTGATGAGTTTTGTGAGTTCCTTCCTCATTAGTGGCTTTATTTTTGGAATGATTGGCCTTTGTTTATGACAAAATCGCTTGGCATGAGGGTCCAGTTCAATATTATATTTTGGTAGACTTGGATCAAAACCATGCAGGTCTTTGTAGCTTCACGCAAAAATGTCATGATACTCTTGAAAAATCTTGATGAAAGCTTCGTTTATTTGAACTACATACTATACCAATCTTCAAAAGCTTCTCATTTGCTACCTCAAATTCCTCAAAATCTTCCTCTTTGACCACCATGTTGGATTTTTACCTTTTGGCTTGATCGTATGAAGTGAAGATGGATTCCAAAGTAACTAATCCTTTTGTGATCTTGTTGCTTTTCAATTGTATGATTTTATTTACATATGATTCTTCCAAATTAGCTTGACCTTTCATGGAAAACTCAAACTCTTCTTGTAGAAGTAGGAAAATATATTGGTCACTATTAAACACTTTCCATCTTCTCACAATATCAAGGACTTCAGGTCAAACCAATATTTTGACATATTTCCATCCTTATTTTGTGATATCAACCGGTATGTCATATTAAGATCCAGTCATAGAAATCCTATCACCATCTTGATTTTTTATTTCTAGGATTAACATGGATCCCAAAAGCTTTGAAATATTCAATTAAATCCAAGACTAGGCTCTTGTATGATCTTAAAAGATCATTTTTGGATGCACTACATGTCGTCACTCAATGAAATAATAACTCATTGTATAAAAAAATAGTAAGGGCTTTAATACCCCTCTTTTGATCAAGAAATATTCCTTG
>CM031240.1:228972-286355 GCA_018340775.1 Taxus wallichiana var. yunnanensis
AATGCTATATCCATGGCTCTTTGGAAAGTAGCACTAGCATTAGATAGTCCAAATGGCATTTTTTTGTATGCATAGGTGCCCCATTTGGTGGTGAAGGTAGTTTTGAACTGATCATCTTCTTTCACCATGATCTGATTGTATCTTGAGTAGCCATCTAAGAGAGAAAATATCTCTGACCCAGACACCACTTGCAAGATCTGTTCCATTGAAGGGAGTGGGTAGTGATCTTTGAGGGAGGCTCTGTTCAAATCCTTGAAGTCAACACACAACCTGATTTCTCCATTTTTCTTTCTGACTGGGACCAAATTTGCAACCCAACTTGAATGCTTGATTGGGAATATGATACTTACCTCTATTAGTTTATTCAACTCCTTCTTCATCAGAGGCTCAATATGTGGGTTAACTGGTCTCTGCTTCTTCCTAATAGGTTGAGTAGCTGGGTCCAATTCAATTGTGTGTTGTGCTAGTTTTGGATTGAACCCTCTTAGGTCTTCATAACTCCAAGAAAACACATCAGGGAATTCTTGGAAAAGTTGTATGAATTCATACCTTTCTTGCTCGGTGGCCACCTTTCCAATTTAAAGTGTTTTGTCTTCTCCAACTAGGATTGACTCTGAATCCTCTCCTTTGATCTATATGTTAGCCTTCTCTTTTCTGAACTGATCATTAGGATTAAAAATGGATTCCAGTGTCACTAAGCCTTTCATAAGCTTGTTTGTATGTTCTTTGTACTATCTAATTCCCGTATTGCTGCTCTAGTTTTCTCTGGTTTCTAGCTGAGAATTCAGCTTCTTCTTATAGAAAGTTAATGATTTGCTAATCATTCTCAAACACCTGCCAACATGTATTATTATCTGGCACTACTGGCCTCATAACCACATGGATATGTGGCTGTTCTTTGTCTCTTTTGATGTTGTCCACCACATCAAAGGTTGCTCCAACTGCTGCAAGTCTATCAGTAGCTTCATTTTCTTTTCTAGGTATGGACACAATGTTGAAGGCTTCAAATCCTCCATGAGGTCCCATACTCTATTCTTATAGTTCTTGAGCAGGTCATTCTTGACAACATTAAGTCCTCTGACTTGATTGGCAACCAATTCACTATCACCAAACACCTACAAATTCTTGATTCCTAGCTTTCTTGCCCAATGAAGACCTTGGACTAAAGCCTCATATTCAACAACATTATTTGAGCAAGAAAACTGAAATCTAAAGGCTGAATAATACTTCATACCTTTGGGAGACACAATCATAGCTCCTCCTCCAGCTCCTTGTCTACTCCTTGAACCATCAAAGAATAATTTCCATACCTCATTGTCATCTTTATGTTCTAGCTTGATTAAGGTAGGAAGGGGTGATTTTCTTCATGTAGAAGGTAGACACCTAACTCAAATTATTCCATTTCTTCATAGGGGTCAAAAGCATGTCTTTTGTTGGCCCACTCATCTAGAGTCAAGTTTGGGATACATTCCAACTTGGTATTTGCTTCATTAGTGTTTAGGAGGTCTTCTTGATCAAAAGCTGAGTAGTTAGCATTGATTGGGCTAGGTACATAGGATTCAATATGATAGTCAACAATAGGTTCAAATCTGATTGTGGAATTTTCCCCATACCTTGTCCTAAAGAGCATATGTGACCAGTCAGTGGACAGGTAGCCTCCAATTTTGGTAGTGAAGTCCCTAGATAGACACAAAGCAAAATGTGGTGGCAAATCTATGATGGACATGTTTTACAATACAATCACATTGGGGCAGGCATGTAGGGTGAGGCTCAGATCTTTGATGATTCCCACAGTGGTCACTGCTGTCCCATCTAATTGAACTACTCCTCTAGAGATAACCTCATATTGGAGACCCAACTGGTCGGCTATTTGTTTGGGCATCACAGAACTACTAGCCCCAGAGTCAATCATACAATTGTGCACTAATTTGTCCCCAATAATTAATGAGACATAGAATGGAGGGGTCTCAAGTTCTTACCTTGTTGTTCTCCTTGATTCTTCTCGGTTGAGCTGCATTGGAAAGCACTCTCTCTTGCTAATTAGGGGTTTGATTTGAACTTGACCAATTCTGCATGATAGTTTATAATAGATCTCTACCCCGGAATGACCAATGAATCCCATAGTGAAATGTTTACACTTGTCTCTTCATTTTCTCAATAATATTGAATGAGCTATCTTTTTACTACCCTTTTCCCAAACAGATTTCTTTCTTACACATAGGCTATTACAACCAAATGCTTTGGATGGATTTGGAAGGTGGCTTGGATTGGTTCTGCATGTTGGGGTTGCACTTGGAACACCAAGACCTTGTGGAGTGATGGAAGGTTGAGGATTATCTTGAGTTCAGTGGTTGGCCCTCTCCAATGCTTCTCTTTTTGGACCATGTATTGACAACCACACTTTGAGGAGGGAACTAATTCATCCCACAAAAATCTTCAACCTGCCAATTTACAAGCATGGTCTCTCCTAGAGGTTCACCTTGTTGAGCTCCTTGCTGCTGATCTTCCTCTTGACTAGGCTCTTGTGACACCATACTTGGTTTGCACCATTAGATCTTGATTCAGAGCACCATTAAAACACATGGATTGGTTATGTGGCTGACTACATGGAAAACACCAATCATATTCCTGTGCCATATTATTCTGTGTAGGGACCAATGCCTTTGATGTTGAGGTTGTATTAGGATCATAAGACCTAAAAGGTCTAGCAGCTTGAGGTTGTCCTTGATTTTGATTCTGATTTGTAGTTTGAGGTGGTGGCCTATTTTGCTGGTATTGGGGTCTAGCTTGATATTGAGCCTGAGGCTGATATGGCCTAGAGCTCTATGCTTGCTACCTTTTGATGGTCACTAGTTTGTTTCTAGGTTTTGTAGTTGCTTCATCACTTCTTGAAGCTCTTTAGAGGTGTTAGATGATGAAGTGGAAGCTTCAACTGAGCTTTGACTCCTGGGGTGGGTATAGGAGCTAATGTGGGCACTTGGTTAGTATCTAGGCTTCCTAACTCAGGGTATAGAGGCATGGATGGCCTAGGAGCAATTTTTCCAGCTTGAATCAAACAGTTTTCAGTCCCTATAGAGAGGCTATAGGCTATAGGTAATGTAGTGCCCCCATTGACTGAATCATTAGGGAAATATCAAAATTTAAAGCCCTAAGAAAGTATAAGAAGGAACCTTCATCAGTGGGATTTACTATTGTTGGAATCCTATCCCAAGTTCATTGGAATATGAGGTTGAAGTCAGTTAGTTGTTCATTTGGGGCTCTCTTGATTGTTGTTAGCTGCTCCAACAAAGACAAGTTATCACCTTTTTCCCCAAACTGATTGTGAAGGGTCATGCACAATTGGTTCCAGTTCTAGATAGAGCCTGCTACAAGACTCCTGAACCATTGTGAAGCCTTCCCTTTGAGTGAAGAGGTGAGCAGCTTGACTGCTATGTCCATTTCATGAATCTCATGGATTATGCAGACATTTGCAATATCTTGGACATGATCACCTAGAGAAGTTTGGTTCTCCCCAGTGAAATATGGGATACTCTTTAATGCTTTGCAATAGGAACTGGATTTTGTGTATTTAAGGCAAGTGGACTCTGCTAGTGAAATTAACATAAGGATTTGGTTGAGCCATTCTCGATTGGGTGAGCACTCCTCTTGATTAAATGAATGGTCTACCAAGAGGACGTGTTGATAAAGCTCGCTGTGGTGGGGATAGAGACCTATGGACTCTTCTTCTTCCTCTCGCTCTATGTCTAGGGATGAGTCTAAATAGACAAATAGTCCCTTTTCTCTAATTCTTGACTGTGTTTGTAATCTTCTCATGAACTTACCTGGAATGCTAAAACTAGTACATTTGTTTCTTTTGAGTTACTAGATGTACAATTTTAAAAATTCTTAAAGCTAGAATCACAACAAGTCTACATCAATCCCTACTGTAATAAGATGGAGACTTCTTGTCCCACCAAGCATGCCAAAATTGTTAGTGCAAAATCATAGCACCCCCAGATGAGCTCTAAAAGATCTACTTCTCTAAGGCAGATTCATCTGGTGTGATTGCATAACATGGAACTTTTCCTAAGGTGTGGGACCTTACAAATTGGAAAATCTCTCCAGATTAAAGGTTGGTTCCTTATTCCTCTATTCAGGTGCATATGTGAGGATTTGCAGAGGATCTATTTCTCATATCTAGTCTAAAATTTCCAAGGGGACAGGGATAAAAGAATACAGAAATGAGAAATAACTAAACTACTAGGTGATGCACCAAAGGAATGATGAACACTTAGTTTGCTTTTGACACGAACCAATAAAATGCATACCATAAACAAGCACAGATAGCTAGATCTGTAATGAGAGACCGAATAGAAGCAAAAGAAACAAGAAGGATCTAAAATCGATCACAAAATATTTTATTGCTCTATAGATTGATACAGTTCATTACAGAATAGCTGAAAGGTAGAAATGTGTTACAATTTTAATGGAAGGCCTGAACCCCACAAATCCTTTTCTAGAAGGAGAAGGGAGCCTACAAAACTAAGAATATCCAACCCTTTACAATGAACCCTGCATCCGTCTTTATAGATTCAACCTAAGAGAAGAAAGAGAGAGAGAGAAGTGGGAAAACATGGGTCAAGGCTCAACCACTTTGTTAATGCATCTTGCTAAAATCTACCCCAAATCCATCTTTACTACATTGATCCTTGGTTCGGCACCTTGAAGGAAGAGGAAACGGCGGAAATAGATCGAATCCAATCTGGTTGTTGAGACTGATGATCCTACATTGAAATATCGAAGACATTTCTCCATTTTACCTCCACCTAACTTCCCAAAAATTAAAGTTTCAGACTCCCATGGCGTAGAAGAGATCGAGATCTTTCCAACGGTGTCAGATTTGCAATATTTTGAGCCTTGGGTCGAAAGATATGCCCCTTTGAAGTTTGAATCGATTCTCGTACAAATGGGTGGGAAAACAATTTGAAAAATGGGTCCCCTTTTGGATTGGGACACATGGCAGCCAGATTGGAACAAAATTTGGGCCCGCGGGTCCACAATTCACCTTTTATCCTTTTACGCAAAAACACAAAACTTAAAAATTCCTACAGCCCGAAGCTCCATGGACACATGGCTCCTTTTGGTTGGATGGGAAATGCGCTCCCATTTTACCTTTATGCCTTTTGGGTGAAAGGAAATTTTCACCTTTTCCCGACTCCCGCCTTGGCTTTGACTCAGGTCTAAATGTTGACTTTTCCCCTGGGCGGAGTTGCAGGCCATTTTGTAACTTTTACTCCCTTTTGAGGTAAAGGGCAAAAATCAAATTTTTCCCCGATGCCCCACTTTCCTCTAGGACATGTGTCACTCTGGTGCTTGTTTGGAAACCTTTTCTCTATTTGACCCTTGAATCAGTGCCATTGAGACACTTGTCAAAGATCTCACGCCTATTTGTGCACCGACTATTCAACTAACTCGCCTTTGTTGATAGAACATGTGGAGGCACTGCGCTTGTTTGCAAACCCGACCCAAAGTTTTCCTTTGGAGGAGTGCCAAGTTGACACTTTTCGGCCTCCGCTACTCTATGGAATTTTCAATGGTTCCTCTCATTTTTAGGCTTTGGGCTACGTGGTGAGCTTGCACTCATTTGGGTCTTTCACCTTTGGACCAACTCTTGGAGATGCGCCATGTTGACACTTGGCACTCTCCACTCACACATTCATACTTAGCTGATTTTGAGGCCCGCCCTGTCCGCCTTTGACTCTATTTGACCATTTGACCCTACCTCTGTCCCTCCCTGGGACAGTGGAGATGTGGTGCTTGTTTGAGCCTCTCTATTTAGATCCATCTTTGGAGAAGCGCTGTGTCGACACTTGTCTCTCTCCGCTGGCTCCTTGACTTGCCTTTGACCATTTGCTACGTGGAGGGCTGGCAAGTTTGAGTTCCTTCCTCTAGATTTACAAGAGTTGGAGCATCGTTAGGACACGTGGTCTCTTCCGCTGCCTCCTCCATACTTAGTCTTTTTTAGGCCTTTCCTGAACCGTTTGAGCCCAAGGGCGCTGAATATTTGTTGTTCTTCTTCCTTCTTGCTTCTAGCTCCTTTGTAGCATCTTCCTAGTTATCTAACCTGCTATTTTATGGTTCTCGCTCGCTCAGTAACTTGGAGAATGGATTTAAAGCATAGAGACAACCTGACAGAGTTGTTTCCTTATGTACATGATCCATTGCTCTTTCTTCATCTTCACCACTTCATTGTTGAACCATTTTTGCAACCAATTTACAGGATTAAAATGAGTTCTCTTAGTCCCTTTTATGTGGGGTCATGATTCGATCCAATATTTAGCTTGGGGTGAAATATGGATAACAATATTGTAGACACAAATATTGCACATTAGACAATATTTAGCCTGGTCTTATACTACTATTTAGAAGGTTCTCAAGTGTACAAAGTACTAATTAATCCCACCTTTTGGCCACCTTTTTCTTATCTTTTGTTTCATCTTTCCCGTGTATTTCCTAATACCTATCACTCATTTCATGACCTTTCCGACATTCTATCTTGAAATTAGGGTGCCCCGAGGTGCCCTAGTCCCATTCTGGGCATCCCAATCAATGCACAACCTCTTTTGCTTTTTTTTGGGTCACTTCTAGTTGTTTGTCATCCTTATCTTCTTCTCAGTCGGCCTTGTCGGGATTAATTATAAAATTAAGCTTGAGAGCCCTATAAATATAAAGTTATAAGACCATAATAAGGGTCCTAGGTCATTTCATCCTATCACTACTATCACTCCATCTAGGGCTACATCCATTGCATCACTTACATCCACATAGTGTCATGCATTCAAGCTAGGAGATCTACATCACACACACTTCATAGGGGGATGGATTCTATTCTATTCCACACACCCATGCTACTTACATTTCTATAACTATTATTTCTCACTACTTCACAAAATGCAACTAGTATGAGAGCACCTAAGGCACAACATGCATACACACACCATAACTAAATCGGGATCTGTAAAGTAGTTCAATGCTTAGTGATATTTCCACAAGCTTGGCATTGAGGTCATTCTAACCCATTCATATACATCTTTCATTTTTCTAGGGTTTGATACTTCTCCTTGCATTACGGGTCATTCTCTAGTTCATATGACAAATCCAATGTGATAGAAGAGAAGTACTTAGAGGCATTTAGTGACCATACTAGATTGAGGTTTCAAGTAGTTACATTGTTTTGAGTGCCCAAATTATAGACCAAGGCACCCCGAGGCACCCCAATACACTCCTAGGCACCTGTGTCATCTTAGAAAGTTCATATCTACCCTTCATAGTGTCTCTGAGGGTTCGTCTGCACTTCCACAATTTATTTCCAGATCTACGACACTATGTGAAAGTCTTATGTTATCACTGAGTTGTTTCCTTACTCTTCTCTTGTGCATTAAGGTTTCATTTCATCTAGAGTTTTTATTTACATTTATTTCATATTGCTTTAGTTCATTTACAACATTTTAGTCCTCCTAATTAGATTAACATTAATACCCTAGATACCCCTTAGGCCATCTAGGAATCCTTTATTTTTGTTAATCATTTTGGTGAACCCGATGTCTCTTTCTAGCACCTTCTAGGGATTTCAATTTTCCTCCCTATTGTCATTATGCTTTTTCACTTTTCTTTTTCCTTTTTATACGCCACTTATTTTCCATCATTTCCACCTTCTCCCTTTCTATAGTTATTGCTACATTCAATGCACCATGAGCATATCTATTCACGCGTACTTACAAAAATACCTAGATTTCCTCCTTCGCCTCCAAAAATACTTAGCTACCCATTATGTCTCTCCACACATATCACCAGAATATGTTTACCATAAGTTTATTTCGGCTTTATCCCTTAATGAAGATCAAATCACTTTCACATCTGATGACCTCCCACCACTAGAGTTCTTAGCCCATGACCCTCCCTTATATATCCAGGTTTGTGTTAACAAAGTAGGTGTTAAGCGTGCCTTAGTAGACAATGGATCTAGCCTCAATATTTGTAATGTTACCTTTCTTCACCACTTAGGTATTTCATAATCATCTCTCACTCCATCATCTATTTCCATCCGTGGATTTGATAACATCCCTAAGCATGTGTTAGGTATTGTAAACCTCCCTATTACCATTGGTCCAAAATAGTTACCATTCCATGTCATGTCATGCCTAATGACCTCAACTATAACATCCTCTTCGAATACCTTGGATCCATGCCATGCATGGGGTCCCTTCTACACTACATGTGCATTTTAAATTTCGACATCAAGGCACTGTCTATGATGTGTTGGCCAACCCATCTCCTTTTGAATATTGTAACTCAATTGAGAAATCTAGTGATCCTTCTGCCAACAAGTCCTAGGATTTTTCTAAGTATGGGTCAGGGTATGACTATTTACAATGTTATGGTTTTACTAATACTAGTACACAAGACCCTAAAGTCACAGCCCCTTGGGATATTCCTACACAAACACATAAGCATGGGTTAGGCTATCCCTCTTTACTCTCTACAGATGTTTATACTACCTTCCATCCTCCTCCACCTAATCAACCCTTATTAGAATCAATTCAAGCTATACATTCATTGTTTCATGAAAAATTTTCAAGCTATAGAATCATGTTATTACATATTTCAAATCTGAAATCCAATAGCTTAAAGATGCTTCTCAATCACATGTTTCTCCTCCTCTTACATCTCATATGAAATCTAGGTCCACTACATGTCATATAATTGACCCTCGGGACATGCCATCACCTGAGCCTCTTATACTTGAACATAATAATAATGCTACATCCCAATGGATTCCTAGCTCTGAGTCATCAATACCTAATGATAAAACACCACCTCAACAACCTCCTCTAAAAATCAATTCAACACCTCCTCTCAAGTCATCCACAACACTACCAAGTCAAAGTACACAACCACCTCTCACAAATAGTCCACCTCCTTCTCCTACCAACACTTCTACAGCATCACCAATCCCACATAAGCTCCAACCAATCATTGTTGAAAAAGACACTACTCCTTCTACTAATGGGCAGTCCACATTTCCAACTTTGTCATCATCACATGGTTTTAATGTTGTTTCATCCTACCATTGTGTTGGCCCTCTCTCCTATCACAACACAACCAATGCTCTCCCACAATGGCATGGCACCTCTTGCATGGCTGCATAGATTTCTATCATCATAGTACACTTGGGGCATAACACCCTACACCCACCTACTCACTCACACATCTGTCATCTTTATATAGGCATACAATATCACGCATTATAGCATCATCATTACTCGATGACACACTATTGTGCTTTAGGTCACATTGACCGTTGAGGGATTACCATTACATTGAACCCCACACATTGCACTATAGGACCTACACATTTACATTCCACCATCCTACACCTATACATCCCATCTCTTTATAGTGTTCATCATCCATATACTACACTAGTCGTCATTACATATGAGTCTAGTTTTCCATTCCATCTCTACATTCTACATTTACACTAGAGTACATTATATATGAGTCTAGCTTTATATCTTACCACTACACATTCCATTTTCTATCTATGCTTATTACTACATATTACACACCCACACCGCATCTATACATCCTATACATTCTACATGCTACACTAGATTTCGTTATACATGGGTCTAGTTTTACCTATCATCATTACACATTCTATTTCTATCTACACACTTATTACATTTCACACATTACACATTCCATACACTAATTCTACATTCCCTTTCTCACACTACACATTTACATACCTTACTCCTTACTTTGTCATTTATACTATGTTGTTTTCTACTACGCACCTGCACTCACCACCCTATGACACACTCTAGTTCCTTGGTCCATACTTGACTGCCAAGGGTTTACCAATCAAATGGACCTTACCTACATGTGACATGTCATCATACCACATTCATCAGACTAGTGACCAATGCTCTAGGCTATATCATCACCCACACTCATCATCACATCATGTAGTGGTATACACCTTAGGTTAAATCACCACTCTTTTAATCAATTTCTCATTATCCTCTTACATCCTATCATCACATATTCTATTATCCTATTCTAATTCATTCTATTACATCATCATTTATCCTACTCATCACTTAGTGGTATACGCTTTAGGCTAAATCACCACCACATTCTTATTCATCACGTAGTGGTCTACGCTTAGTGCTAAATCACCACCTTCCGTTATCCACCACATACTCATATGTACTCCCTATGCCCTCATCACCCATATCGTAGTTATATATGCTATAAGATAAATCATCACCATATTCTTCCATCTCATAGTGATATATGCTTAGCGATACATCATCACTCACCCATTCAAGAAGCCATGATATAAGCCTCGACAATATGGTTCACGCACATTCACTATACAATCACATACTTCATCACCAATTGTTACCACTCATCCCATAATGTTATACGCTTAGGGATAACTCATCACTCATATATTCTACCAAGTCGTGGTATACACTTACACTATAGGGTCCACGTACATCTTCTCCCCATGTCGCATCTCAACACCACTACATATACACACTCATCACAACGTGCTAGATACAACCAACACGCTTGACCATTTCCTATGAAGCTCTATCATTTGTAGTTCATTCTTAACTGCTTAGGGGAAAACAAAATAAACCTCATTGCATAAACATTCCATCCACTCGGGGGCACGTTGCTCTTATCATTCCATATCTTGCATTCCATTCCATCTATTAACAACAAACTGCATTGTCTTGGTAGCATTTACTCTTGCTTACGAGTGTTTTTCATTCTCAATCTACTACAAATCTTAGATTTCTTTCCTATATGTCATTATCATACACACATATGCATTCACACATTTGTTTATTGTGATCACGATACAAGACTCTACACGTTGCATGGATACTTGCCTTCTACCCTTCATATAACAATCCGAGGGCATCCACATGCATCATATCCAGTGTTATTGTTTAATTTTGTACTTAGCATCTTATACTACTTTTTCATACACACTTTGACATATTAGTTATCACTCTAACATGCTAACAGGTGTTCCATGTGCATCACTTGTTTTATAGGATTACATGTTTCCATGACCACCTCTTTGTTTCTACTTTTTGCATTGTTTGCATTGTTTTCCATTGTTTGTGGGATTTTCCCTTTGCTTGTGTGCACACTTGAATATTGTTTGTGGCCATGATGGCCTTACGTGTCTTGTGACATCGTGAGTGATGTCCCATGTTTGAAACCCACTTTGTGCAAACATCTGCTTTTTTTTCTTTCTGTTTACACTACTTTGCTTAGTAGTTTTACATTTTCTGCATATTTTACACTTGTCTTATTTTTCATGCATGTGTTTAGACTAACACTTGTATTGGTTAGCCATCCCCTTTTTTGCGCACCTTGGTATCTACCAAGCATTTCCATTTCCCCTATAGGGTAGAGTTCTACAAGTCAGAGTATGGTTGGTCCTCTTTTGGGGCCACATTCTCCTTCCAAGGTCATCGCATGCACCCCCAAAGAGATGGGGCATCATTAAGAGATTTTCTACTAACATAACCTATCTACATTATTTTGACAAAGTGAGTGAGTTCATACCAGTCTATGAACTCCATACATAATGGCCTTAATAGGACATGGTGTCCTTCAAAAATTATGTGGAGTGGTTACAGGCTTAGGGGTTACAGTGGGTGTGCCTCTCTACACTTCTCCATATGGTGGTTTGGATCACCTAAACAACTATGATACTACAAAGATCTATTCCAACATTTCAGCAGAAGTGGTTAAAGGTTGGAGGATATAACATGGTTCCTCCCTATACTTCTTCAGCCAGGGTGGCATGAGATCACCCAAAAAAATTGTGACACTACATGATATCCTTCTACACCCTTTTTCTCGACATGGATCAGGTGCACATGTTCCATTTTTCCATTTACACTTTCTATTCTAGTGTATTTTACATTTGCATATTTTTACACAACATTTTTACATACATACATATTTGACTACTTGATCATTTTCTCTTTACAAGTTCGTTGTATATGAGAAACATGCAGTCAAATTGAGGGCAACAACAAGAATGCAAATAAAAAGACAACACACCACAGGTGGCTTTCCATACTAACCATATAGGTACACTACACACAACAACAACTACACATGTGTTCTACCCTAGGTTCACTCTCATCACTTTTTATACACATTTTCATCTTTAGAATCCACACTCCACAATTATTTTTTCATTCCACACTTGAGTCTAGTCCATTGGCACATCTTCTTCTACACTCTACATGGTTATTAGGTATGCATCTCTATCTAATTTATGTTACCGAGCTTTCCACTCACCAACATAAAGTGGGGGCAAATGTAAACACAAATATTGTACATTAGACAATATTTATCCCGGTCTTATACTACTATTTAGAAGGTTCTCAAGTGTACAAAGTACTAATTAATCCCACCTTTTGGCCACCTTTTTCTTATCTTTTTTTTTCATTCCCGCATATTTCCCGATACCTATCAACTAATTTCATGACCTTTCCAACATTCTATCCTGAAATTAGGGCACCCTAAGGCGCCTGGTCCCATTCCAGGCACCCAAGTCTATGCACAACCTCTTATGATTCTTTTTGGGTCACTTCTAGTTGTTGGTCATCCTTATCTTCATCTCAGTTGACCTTGTAGGGATTAATTATGAAATTAATATTGAGAGACCTATAAATATAAAGTTATAAAACCATAATAAGGGTCCTAGGTAATTACATCTTATCACTACTATCAATCCATCTAGGGCTACATCCATTACATCACTTGCATCCACATAGTTTCATGCATTCAAGCTAGGAGATCTGCATCACACATGCTACTTACATTTCTATACACATATTACTATTGCTCACTACTTCACAAAGTGTGAATGAGATGAGAACACCTAGGGAAAAACACACACCCACACACACACACACACACACACACACACACACACACACACACACACACACTAGAACTACATCAAGGTCCATAATGTAGTGCAACACTCAGTGATAAGTCCACTAGCTTGGTGGATGAGGTCAATCCACCCATTCATATGCATCTTTCATTTTTCTAGGGTTTGATACTTATCCTTGCATTATGGTTCATTATCCAGCCTCAAGCGATGAATCTAGCATGCCATATGGGAATTAATAAGAGGCATTTAGAAACCATACTATATTGAGGTTTTGAGCATTTACGTTGTTATGAGTGCTAAGATTGTAGACCAGGCACCCCGAGGTGCCCTTCTACATTCCCCGGGCACTGTGTCATCTCAAAAAGTCCAGATCTACCCTTCACAGGGTCTCTGAGGGTTCGTCTACACTTCCAAATTTTATTTCCAGATCTGTGACACTGTGTGCGACAGTCTTCTGTTATTAGTTGAGTCTTTTCCTTACTCTTCTCTTGCACATTAGGGTTTCATTTCATCTAGAGTAGTTTATTTACATTTATTTCATATTGCTTTAGTTCATTTACAATGTTTTAGTCCTCCTAATTAGATTAACATTAATACCCTAGATACCCCCTTAGGCCATCTAGGAATCCATTATTTTTGTTAATAAGGTATCTATTATGGTTGTAGAGAGGTTATTGAGGTGGTTGTTGTGGGTGTAGACCTTACCCACCGTATCCAAAACCAAAGCCTCCACCTGTATTTCCTCCACCTCTTGATCCATTAGAGCCCAATCCTCCTGGTCCTCCCTCACCCCCTGTAGTGGGAAGAAAACCGGTGGATGTACTTCATTACAACCCAATTGTAGTGCTCAACCGAACCTCAATGGTTTGCAAAGTTTCAATACTCCTAGAATTATTTCTAATAGTTTACAATCTCACACTCTGTCTTGATGATGCGGCTGAAAAAACCCTCCAATTGGACCTCCAAACAATGATGTCGTCTTTCATAGTCATAGGTGTTTTTACTATTTGATGCTCTTTTGAATTCAACATAAAGTGATATCTACATGTAGCTACTTGATTACCTACACTAGCCTCGCTTCTTAATGACTACTTCTTGATATGGAAAATCTGGGCTCAAGGGCTAGGTGATATCGAGATGCATGCCTCTAGTCCTCATACTTTCCTCTAATGCACTCTCATCTAAAGTCTAAGGGGATTCTCATTTGCACTCACCAAATATGGGGAGTTTTGTATTCTATGGATCCTTATCTTCCACATGAGCTTCAAAACATTCGCGAGACATGATTCTCCTCAACACCATTTCCTCCACAACTTCCTTGCATGCACCATGTCCCTCTCTCATGCTTCATTAAAATTGATCCATATTTCCTCTCTCTATATTTCTTCCACCAATTCTTCCATCAATTACCACACTGCTCCTGCTTATACGTGGTGAGTATTTAGCTAGCCATAAGGTGGTGCTCTAAATCCAATTCTATCATCAAAATCTTAATCGCCAAGGGCATAACATGTAAATATGATCCTCTGGGGTCACGTAAGTAACTCGAATTAAGCCTCCTTTAGAAACAAGTAGAAATAGTGTAATCCAATCTATAATTATGTAACACACTAGCCTACCAATGATCTACAACTCTAGTCCAATCCACATTAGCATCAAACAATTTCTAATAATCTTCTGTGTCCAAAGTATCGGTCTATAACTCCAACTCTTCCCTTGTGCATATACTACCAACCACTCATAAAATCTCTTGGAAAGAAGCTAAATCACATCTTATAGAGTGCATCATAAAGGTTTTATTACACCCACTGTCTTGTATTAAAATCAGGTCCATTGTTGTACCTATGAGCAAACTTATCTTTTTTCGCTCCAACCCCACTTTCAATTCTCTCAAAATCGCAACAAGTACTAGAATCATGCCCTCAAAACCTATGGAAGCCGCAATAAAGGTCAGGATCATAATCCCAAGGTATTTGATTTGTATTTTTGTGGTCTAAAGTTTTGGTTGTTGTTCAACTGTTGGTTGTTATATTTAAAGTTTAGAGGTTGTTGCCCTTGATTTTGATATTGGTTTTAGTACCCGTTTGGGTACTGGTTAGGGCCTTGAGCTTCAAATTTTTGTTGTTGGGGTGGAGGATGATTAAAATACACTACGTTAACTGAAAAATTGAAGTTGTTACTCTATTAATTGTTACCATTCATGTTGTTGTTGATATTATTTGTGCTTGACATGTTAACAAAATTTGGTTTCTTTGCTTGGTTTATAACACCGTGGTTTTTTTAGGACCTTAGGTCCTTGATTATTGTTTTTGTTGTTGGGGTAACTTGAATTACCTTGATTAGGAGTGATCAATATCTCATTTGAACTGTAGGTCTTTTGACCACTATCTATTTTCATTTGATAAATACGGAGAGCACCCCAATACCTCTTTATAGCTCCTTCGGTGGAAATTTTAGACTTATTCCTTCGTTTCTCGATTAAGAGAATGAAGGAATAGATCACAAATCTATGTTTGATCCATATTGGGAGTGCTTGCCGAAGAGTAAAGGACATACCTCCATATTTGAATGAAATGGGTAGAAGAGTCATTATGCTCTTGCTTTATGTGGAGGAATTCCCGATTCCCATCCTTAGCAACGTGTTCATGTCGAATGCCTTAAATAACTTGGATATGAGTTTTTAAAGGAATGTATTGGCTTCAGTATCCTATAATACCAATCAAGAGTGATACCTTCAAGAGTCTTAGGGAATATCTTTGCTATAACTGCATCCCATGGGAGCAACTCTCGAATGATAGTTGCATACGATTTGATATGCGCATTTGGATCTCCTCCCCTTTAAACTTTGAAAAGTCGAAGCGATTGTGGAAGAATTACATTTCATATATTAAAGTCTAAAGGTTCCTTAAGATATTCGACATATGTGCCTAATGTGTAGGATTCTACCATAGACGACCCCTGATCTGGAGGTGGAGTAGGCATAGGAGGCTGATATGGCATAGCATAAACATTTGTAGAGGCATAAGGAATCCCTTATGGTTGAGAATATGAAATAGGAAAAGAGAACATGTTCCCTATGATGATTTTGAATACATGTGTAGATACGGGGAATATTGCTTTTGTATAGGGAGTGTTAGGCACAAAACCAAGGAAAATTGCATTGCAGTAGGGATGTTGTTTGAGAATGCACTTGGATGGTTCCCGTTGAGGGAATCCCTATGAGGTGTACAAGGGAACATCCAATGTGCCTAATCTAGTAAGGAGATTGTTAGGAAATTAATTATTAATGTTTACATTATAGTTTGTTAGCTAATATTTAATATTGTTATATATTAAATATTAGGTTTGAAAGTATTTTGTTATAATATATTGTTTCAACAATATATTATTCTTAGATTTTGTTATACCCGTGAATAACATTCCGGGTTAATTGTTGTGACTCCTTCCTATTTTATAGGAAGTTGTTCAACAACATTCCTGGCTATATAATAGCCATTGTATTAGCATGATGATATCAAGAAGAAATAATATTTGTGTTATTTTTATGATTAATCTGAATTGAACTCTATATTTGGTATCGGAGCAGTGAATCACGTTTAAAATTAGAGAGGATTGCTTCATGGAGTGTTAAAGATATCAAGGGCTTCTCCAAATTTTTGGTTGCCCTGATAATGAGAGATCACGTTTGAGTGAAGAATAAAGTTTGTAGTTTGAGTTATTAGTGTATTGATTAAAGTTTTGAAGTTCTGAAATAATAGATACAAACTACCATTTGAATCGGTACTAGTCTTCTACACACATCTCTCACCATCCGGGACATACAGACAATAGATTGTTCATTCATGGTGTTTTGTTCTATTAGCAGACAGAGAGCACAATTTTTTGTAATTCGTTTAAATGTATATACTTCTGAGTACAATTGCTAACATGATTGGCGTATAGGAGAGGCACGATTTCTGCAGGCATCTTACATTTCATTGAGGACTGCCAGTTCAATCATTTATTTATACATGCGATCAACGTGGTGATCCGTATTCTTCAAACAATTTGTAGTCTCCAAAGTTCTTTGGCATATCTCACATCCAAGTCTACGTACTTTTTGGTTCTTTCGGTCATCTCTTTGGAAAATACAAGAGAGATTAAGTCTCCAGATCGAGCCAACCTCCTCAAAGACCACATGTGAGCTTCTCTAGACACCTTGTATGCAATCCACATGGATGTTCTTATCTAATGCATGCATCGCTTCTAATTACATAGCATGGATTGTCAACATTAGAGCGTGTATTGTGGATATTGGAGTGTATCCCTCAACCGCATGAATATTCTCGATCACCACGGCATTCACATTTTGTGGTGTAGTTGTAAAATACCATGCCGCCATCAATTGATCATCTACGCAATATCATACATATATCGAGTTGGTGTGCTTACATTCGCCATGTCATCTACTCCTCAATCGTTATTAAACTCGTGTTTTCAAGTCAGCTGTACACTTCACTAGTTTACCTTGAGCACGTGGCTTCAATAAAATGTAGAGATCTTCATTGAGCAGCCGTAAATTGCTCTCCATTCCAGTTGTAACGAATGCATGGTTGGCAGCGAATGATACATCAAAAGAAGTCATTTTTGGTATTAGTCTTCTCGCAGATCTATCAAGAGAAAATGATTGTCAATAGTTTCAGGTACTCATACATATACGGGTGACAATTTAAAGAAGGAGCTGACACATTAACTAGAAGACCTGGTGAAATATTTTATGTTGTGCATTGATTTGTACTATACTCGTCATAAGGCAAAGTTGAGTATCAATAGTTTCATTTTTTTTTCATTAATAGGTTTTATGTGGAGTCATTCAAATTGATAAGTATTGTTTTGAAAGTTAGATGTCAATGTAAAAGAGTCTTGTATAAGTGTCAAAGCAATAATGGTGTAAAAAGTCATGTCGTTAATAGTATAAGTGTCTTATATAGCACCATTAGTGTGTTCATCGTAAAGTGTCATGATATGTATATATGATAAAATAGTCATTTTTGTGTCTATTTTCAAAAAATCAAGAGTCGATTTTTGTTTAGTCGCCAAAAGTTCATTGTGGGTCATTATTATTGTAAAAGTGTCGTCTTTCAAAATATTGGAAATTTGCCTCACGTACGCATTTTCGGTGTTACCCGATGTCCTGGAAATAAATTATTTCACATTGTGGGAAGGAAGAAAAGAATAATCTCAATGTGGAAAGAGCTTCGTGATCACATCCAGTGAACTAGCAAAGATGACAATGGAGGATGGAGGCATCGGAGGCTGGAGGTCAGACAACGACCTCTCGTCAGTCACCAACGACGGGGCCGCACAGAATGATTTGGTGGCACAGTTTGTGGTGTGAGTTTTCTTTCATTTCAGAATTGCAGTTTGTTGTGTGCAGTATGATTTCAGAGTTTCTGTTTTGGATTGAATAAGTGAAATGTTCACATTGAGGGGGGAACATGATCAACATGATCCAATGTTCCATTTTCAGTTTTTCAGTTGAGTATGTGGCTTTTCCTATTTCCCCAAATGCAAAAACATAGTACAGAACAAATAACACAGTGAAACGCAACATCATGAGGCTTGATGAGGTAGAATAGTCAGATGTGTTCCTGTTCATACCTAGGTTTGTGGTTAGCCTCTTGAAAACCATTGAAGGCTGTTCAGATGTGTTCCTACTTGAGTTCCCACACTGCTAGGTCAGATGTGTTCCCTAGAGTGACTGGTTGATAAGCAGATGATTCCTGAGCGTGTTCCCATCCTCGTCGATCAGATGTGTTCCCGATAGTGCTTGGTCGATAAGAAGTTGATGTGTTCCTTCTTCTACCTTCAGTTTGAGTGTGTGCCAAGATCATGAGCACGCAGAGGCGGCAGCTGCAAAGGAAGTGTGAAAGTTCTAATGTTACCATGTAAACATTAAGGGGGGGAATGTTAGGAAATTAATTATTAATGTTTACATTATAGTTTGTTAGCTAATATTTAATATTGTTATATATTAAATATTAGGTTTGAAAGTATATTGTTATAATATATTGTTTCAACAATATATTATTCTTAGAGTTTGTTATACCCGTGAATAACATTCTGGGTTAATTGTTGTGACTCCTTCCTATTTTATAGGAGGTTGTTCAACAACATTCCTGCTATATAATAGCCATTGTATTAGTATGATGATATCAAGAAGAAATAATATTTGTGTTATTTTTATGATTGACCAATTGAACTCTATAGAGATCTCTACGACTTGGAACACCCATGTAAATTTGAAGGAGGATTTTGTGTAGTAGGTATTTGGCCAAAGTTTTGCGGATGATGGACAATCCTTCGTTTCCCAGAGAAGTTGAGGCATGAGTAGCTTGGGAAAGTTCCAATTCTCTAACTCTATCCACCATTATCAAGATTGTTTGGGTTAAACCATATAAGCAGTGTTTCACAGAGATCTATGATTAGATAAAGCATATAAGCAATGAATAACCGAGAAGATGAAATAAAAAAGAGAAAGATAAAACTAGATTTAACATGGTTTACCCAAAGGTGGGCTACGTCCACCAAGAAATAACCAATATTATTATTCAATGCTTTACAGAGGAAATACAATGAAGATCTATTGTCTTCCAACACCTCACATGGTGTTCAATACTTTTCCCTCACTCAGTTACTCTTTCTTGCTCACCAAGAAAACTAACATGCAAACAATTGCTATTTTCTTCTCTCATACCCTCATATAATATATATATATATTCTGGGCAACTAACTATGCTTTTACAATCAATAAATCATCTTTAAAATAAGAGATTTATTCTAATTCTCATTTAAAGAACAAAGCACCGTCGCATAGGTGATTGATGTTGGTTCCTACCTGACCGATGTCAATCACTTCTTAACCAATGTCGGTTACCTTTTGACCGATGCTCGGTTTCCTCTTAACCGATGTCAGTCACTGTCAAAACTAGCAACATGTAAAAGTAAGCTTCCTATGAAGCAATTAAGCTCCACACTCAATAATCTCCCACTTGGAGATCAATTATTGCACTATACTGTGCATCACCATCCTTGGTTCCTTTTCCTTGGCCCATTTCTTCCTCTTCAAGTCTCAAACTCAAAGACCAATAGAAGTGGAGTGAAGCTCCAACTTCTCCCTTACCAATGGCTTTGTTAGCATATCTGCAGGGTTCTCATCCATATGGATTTTCTCTAACTTCAGCTGCCCATCCTCCAACACCTACCATATGAAGTGATACCTCAACTGAATGTGTTTCATTCTTGAATGAAATGCTTGAGTTATTTTCTAGATGAATCGTGCTCTGACTATCACTATATAATCTGCAATCCTCTTTCTCCTTACCCAACTCTTTCATGAACCTGCTCATCCATATCATCTCCTTTCTAGCTTCTGTAGCTGCAACATACTTTTCCTCTATAGTAGAAAAAGCCACAACCTTCTGCAATCTTGAAATCCAGCTAACTGTTGTTCCACCTACTGTGAAAACATATCCAGTGGTGCTCCTCCTGCCATCTAAATCTCCAACCATATCTGAATCAACATATCCACATAAAGAAGTATCTGACCCTCCATAGCATAACTCCATGTTGGATGTCCCTCTTAAATACCTAAGAATCCATTGGAATTATTTCCAATTTTCTTTACCTAGATTAGCCATAAACTTGCTCACAACTCCCACTTCATGTGCAATGTCTGGTCTAGTACAAACCATGACATACATAAGACTTCCTACCATTGAAGCATAGGGAACACATGCCATGTACTCAACCTCCTTGTGTGATGAAGGACATTGATCTTTGCTCAATTTTAAGTGTCTAACCATAGGTGTACTAATAGGTTTTGAATTCTGCATGTTAAACCTTTCCAACACCTTATTGATATAAGCTTCCTGAGACAAATACAACCTCTTGTTTTTCCTATCTTGGTGAATTTGCATGCCAAGGATTTTATTTACATCTCCCAAATCCTTCATTGCAAATGTGTGAGCTAACCTTTCTTTAATTTTACCAATGTCCTGCATACTAGATCCTACAATCAACATATCATCCACATACAATAACAAAATAACATAGCTCCCATTTTCAAGCTTTTGAAATAAACAAAATGGTCAAATTCACATCTCATATAACCATGCTCATGCATAAAACTATCAAATCTCAAATACCATTGCCTTGAGCTTACTTGAGCCCATATAGGCTCTTTTTCAATCTACACACAAGTTTATCCTTACCCTTGACTTTATAACCAAGTGACTGCTGCATATAAATCTCTTCCTCCAAATCACCATGAAGAAAATCCATCTTAACATCAAGTTGTTCTAAATGCAAATATTCTACTGCAACCAAACTTAGAATAATACAAATAGAAGTCATCTTAACTACAAGAGAAAAAATATCATCAAATTAAATACCTGCTTTCTGTGTAAATCCCTTTACCACAAGCCTCACCTTGTACCTTTTCAGTCCACCCTTTTCTTCCTTGATTCTATAAACCCATTTGTTCTGTAGATTTTTCTTACCTGTTGGCAACTTGACCAAATCCCATGTCTGATTTTGTTCCAAGGAGTCCATCTCCTCATCCATGTCATGCTCCCACTACTCATGGGTATCTACTTGCATTGCTTCTTCAAATATTTCTAGTTCACCACTATCAGTCAATAATAAATAAGAAAAGGAAGGTGAAAATATCTCTGGAGGTCTACTTACCCTTTGTGACCTTCTCACTGAGATTTGGGGTGTCTAGGGCTCATTCTATGCCTGTTGCACATTCATGTCAATCTTTGTTAGTGACCAACACCGATCACTTGTAACCGACCGTAGTTCCTCTATCTCATCAATGACTACGGTTGCCTTACCAACATCGGTTTGAGGAGTATTGCCACTAGTTCCACTGGCTATCTATTCTGAACCTGATCTTGTCTGCCAATGTCGATTAACTTTGACCCAACATCGATTTCTATAGAACTGACATCGGTGTCATGGATGTCTGCTTTAGGTCTAAAAGTTGATTTTCCTTCAAAATATCATCAACTTGTTCATGTTTAGGCACCAAAACTTGATCCATGTACATTCTTTTTTCATTCCAATCAACGTCATGACTCCTAACAATCTTAGAATCTTCTAAATCCCAAAATCGATATCCAAAATCACCAGAGCCATAACCAATGAAAGTACATCTCTTAGATTTAGCATCCAACTTCTTCCTATTTTCCCTATCAACATGCACAAAATCTTCTAAGCCAAAAACTCTAAGAAAAGAAAAATATACCTCTTTTCCAGACCAAGCTTCTTCTAGTATTCCACCATCTAGTGTTGTTGAAGGCCCACGGTTGATCAAGTACACTGTTGTATCCACTACTTCTACCCAAAACTTCAAAGGCAAGCTGACATGTATCCTCATGCTTCTAACACATTCCATGATTGTTCTGTTCATTCTTTCTGCAACTCCATTCTCCTATGGTGTTCTAGGAACCATTCTTTCTCTTCGTATTCCATTCTCTAAACAATAATCATTGAAAGCCTTGCTGCAATACTCACCACCATTGTTAGATCTAAGGCACTTCAATTTTAAATTTGTTTCATTTTCTAAAAGGTCTTTCCATGTTTTAGAAATCTCAAAAACGCATCGATTTATGCTTGATAAAATAAATCCATACCTTCCTTGTGGCATCATCAATGAAAGTCACATAATATTGGGATCCTCTAATAGAAGCTACTTGAGTTGGTCCCCACACATCTGAGTGTACAAGCTCTAATTTATGCTCCTTCTTTGTTGACCCAACCTTGAGAAATATCACTCTCTTCTGCTTTCCAAATATGCAATGCTCACAAAATTCAAGATCTAACTATTTCAAATCTGATAACTTACCCTTAGCCTTTAAGATTTGCATTCCTTTTTCACTCATATGGCCTAGCTGATTATGCCACATGGTTGCATCTGAATCTGTAGTAGATAACACGAAAAGGAATTAGTAACATAGGTAGACAGATATAAAGTTCCTACCTTCTTACCTCTTTCCACAACAAGAGATCCCTTGGTAACCTTCTAAGAATCAACTATGAATGTAACCATGCATCCAGATTCACCAAGTTTCCCTATAGATATTATATTTCTCTTGAGGCTTGGTACATGCCTCACATATTTCAATACCCATGGATTTCCATTCTGCAACTTTAGATAAACATCACCTTTACCAGTAATATTGCATGGCTCATCATCACCTAAATAAACTTGTCCAAAATCACCACAGCATAATTTTTGAAATAACCCTTATTAGGGGTAGCATGGAAAGAAGCTCCAAAATCTAAAACCCAAGATTCTAATTTATTATCCAAGGAGAGAATAAGGGAATATTGCTTTACCTCACTTGCAATGTTTTCCTCTTTACCTTTTTCTTTACCTTTGTCTAATGTATTCTCTTTGTTTTCCTTGACCAACACTCCTTTATATGTCCTCTCTTTCCATAATTCCAGCAAATTAAATCTCTGTACTTGGATCTAGATCTGTCATGTCTTGACTTTGATCTCCCATTATTCTTGCTCTTTGATGATCTCTCCTTATATCTTCCCCGATTTCTACAGTTAAAGTGTTTCTAGATGATGCTTCTCCTAAGATTTTCCTGCATATTTCCTCATTAAGGATTACACTAACCACATCATCAAATTTCAAACCTTTAGAAGAAATTGTATTACTAACAACCATTACCAAGTTATCCCAACTATCTGGAAAAGATCATAAGAATAAAAGTGCTTTCACTTCATCATCAAACAGAATTTCTACCAATTTTAATTGATTTACAATAGATCAGAAATCATTCAAATGATTAGATACATATCCACCTTCTTGCATCTTAGAATTAAACAATTTTTCATCAAATAAACCTTATTCAAAGCACTAGGAGTTTCATACAAATTTTCTAAAGATTTCATCAACTCTACCATGGTTTTTGCATCTATAAAATTCAAAGCCACGCTACCGTATGTTGTCAGGCTCAATCTTATAGATCTCAGAGCCTTTCTATCAAGAACCTTCCATTCTTCATTAGTCATCATGTTCGGTTGTCCATGCTCATCCAACGGTAAGTATAGATCTTTCTGATACAAATAATCCTCCACCTGCATCTTCCATAGTTGATAATTATGACCATCAAATTTCTCTACTCCCACTCAATCAGAAAACCCTCTATGAGTAAATCTTGTCAACACACAAAACCTCCAAACAAATCTTTGATACCAATTGTTGGGGTTAAACCATATAACAATGTTGCACATGATCTATAATCAGATAAAGCATACAAGCAATGAATGTAGAAATAACCAGAAGATGAAATAAAACAAGAGAAAGATAACACCATATTTAACGTGGTTCACCTAGTGTGGGCTACATCCACCAAGAAATGACCAATATTATTATTCAAGTGCTTTACAAGAGAAATACAATGAAGATTTTTTGTCTTCCAACACCTCATAAGGTGTTCAATGCTTTTCCCTCACTCAACTACTCTTTCTTTCTCACCAAGAAAACTAACATGCAAACAATTGCTATTTTCTTCTCTCATACCCTCATATAATGCATACATGCATATATATCTATTCTGGGAAACTAACTATGCTTTTACAATCAATAAATCATCTTTAAAGAAAGATATTTATTCTAATTCTCATTTAAAGAAAAAGCATTATCACACACTGTGTGACTGATGTTTCTTCCTTCCTTGACCGATGCTAGTCACTTCTTAACCAATGTCAGTTACCTTTTGATGATGTCGGTTTCCTCCTGACTGATGTCGGTCCACTATCAAAACCAACAACATGTAAAAGCAAGCTTCCTGTGAAGTAATTAATCTCCACACTCAACAAAGATGACCTCACATGATGATGGCATGGTGTTCTATTTTAGCACACATTTTTGAACCTTGTTAGGTTGCAAAGGAGTGTGATATCCTACTATGAACTATTCATTGTTGTTTGGCCACCCCTCATTAGAAATTGTTTCCTATTATGGGAGGGGTAGAGGTATTATTCTGAAGTAAGACATCAACATATCCTTACATCCTATCCAGAGATTGGTCCATATTTTTGAAGTGTTTCTTTCTTTGGGCATAATGTGCTAGGTAATCCTCATCTAGTAATGGGAGTGAATCAGATTGCATACTAATTTGTGGTTTGAAAAAACCCGAGGAGAGGATCCTAACTCTCTGGTGAATGTCATATTGTTAGAATTTGAGATTTCAGGTTGTGGTCCATGCGTAAGTTGATCAATCTCCTTGATCCTGACGAGGATCCATTGTTGGTCCCTTGAGGAGGAGGAGTTTGAGGTGAAGTGAGATTCATTGAATAGTTGTCATCCCACCTAGATAGTGAGGGTGACTATTGCCTACCCATTTGGTAGTAATATGCTTTAAGACCCAAAATGGGCCGGTTGTATTCCTTCCGACATATTCAAGAGGTATATGAATACCTACAGAATAATGGGAGAGGGGTAAGATGGATGAAATAAATGGAAATGAAAAGAGACTAGCTCTTCACATCGGGCTCAATAATTTGTATGAATAAAAATCAACACGTGATCTTCAAAATGCACTCGACCTCCTAAGGTCGTGCCAAGAAACAAATGTAGAATGAGTGGGGATGGCTATGGGTAGAGAAATATAGAAAATATGTGATATATGGATGAAAACATGTTGGAATGGGATGAACAATCTATCAAGGAAAATGATGTCCTTAGCGCGTAACATTAGGATCTACTTGTCAAGGGAATAAGGACCTTCTAACCTTCTAATGGATGGATTGGAAAGAATAGCCACATGAAGACTCCAATCAATTTCAAGCTTTGTTGAAATCCTTTCTATCCATTATGGGATGCGTGGAAAACTAATGGATGCTTCGTAATGATGTCTAGACAAGGTCATGGAATAAATGAGAGAGGCATGGTTCCATTAGATCTATGGATGGTTAGTTGGTTCAGTCTAGAACATGAGTGCTCAATGAGCTTCTTTTCTCGAGAATGTTCACCTATTTGATAATTTTGGTGGAAGCAGGGATGTCCTAAAGACTAGTGTGCGTAATCCGATGTCAAGATCTAATTGGTTTTCGGGCCCGTTTGGTTGGGGGACCGCTAGATCACAACTGTAAAATCTCTCTAGTCATGGTCCTTGTATGGTCATACATGGAATCTAGACTCTGTTGTTAGGGGTAGTCCAATATTCATAAGCCTTATCGGCTTCAATGTTTAATATGTTCAGTTGTGCATTTTGTCAGAATACCATGATGGTGTTTTGAGGACAAGCATACAAAGTCCAGTATCTATGTCTGTAAGAAATTTGGGCCCGTTCGGTTGGGGACCCATGGATCACTACCGTATGTTCATTCTTGTTTCCATATGCTAATGGTCATGTATGCATTTAATCTATGAAAATAAATAACAAGCTAATCTAAATAAATAAAATTACACTATGTTTTTGTATTTTTGATATAAAAGAAATAAAGCAATGCAAAGCAATTAATCTAAATAAAAGAAATATTTTTGCTTTTCTAGAACTTTATAGAATTAAATGAAGAAATGAAAGATTCTAATCCTAGTTAATAAATCCTATAAAAATAAATAACCAGATGTAGTTATTTATCTGTGTAATAGTGTATTAAATCTATTCTAATCAAAACAAAGATTTTTCCAATTTATAGTTGTGGATTATTAAATATTCTTCTACCTCAAAGACACAAGAATATTTAAAGCTTCAGAATATTTTCTTCCCCTTTAAATAACTTGATTGAGTATGTGAGGATTTAAGGGAAACCACAATTTACAACATATTTATTATCTATGGTGATATAGTAAGCTTCCTCCAGATATTCTTCCCTCACAAATCCACAGGGATAGGAAGGGAAGGATCTATAACGAAACTTCGTAGAATATGTGAACAACTTCTTAGAAATGAATCTAACTATTTGCAATAAAGGAAATTGATTTCTTCTACTCTATTTGATATGTGTGTGTACGTTCATAAATAAATAAAGAAATGAAGAAACTCAATAACAACCCCTCAACCTAAAATTACAGTGTAGAGGCAATGTCAGTTGTGGTATCACTTTGTCCCCTCAATTGTCTTTACCAATATTTTGTGTCCACTTGAGTCTAGGGAGCTAGGAATGCAGAGGAAGAAACAAGAAGAAGGTGCTAGAGTAATGATAACTTGATGGTAGTCTGGTTGCAATGCAGGCAAGAAGAAAGACAATGCAAGAGAACAGAGCTTAACTGTGCCATTTCTAGTAAGATGTGGCAGCTCAACTAAGAAAGATAGAAAAATAATATCTAACCATTTAGTTCAGAAGAAGAGATGGTTTTATAGAAGGTTGGTTAGGCGGTGCACTATTTCACTATTAATGTAAAATTACAACACCCTTGATTGATCGTGATTTGTGTGTGAGGCAATCAGTGTAACTTGCATAACATGGGATTATCCTGCAGTGTGGGACGTTGTAGGAATAATAATCCTCTGGAGAAAGTTGACTTCTTCTCCTAACCTAGTGCCAACTTCTCCAAAGTGTAGAGATGGAAAATTAAACTAATCATATCTTAATGTTTTCCAAGGAGACATGGATAGAAAGATTTATAAAATAAAACTACTCTAAGCGAAGGTGATGTACCAAGAAAGGGTGTGAGACACTCTGAGTAAGTGAATAATAGGGAGTAAACAAAGTGAGGGAGGGTAAGTATAAGCACCATAGCTAAAACAATATTCAGTTCCCTAGATTCATAAAGCACAATGAATTAAAGGTCTTTAAGAGATATAAATATGCATGATATAATTACAAATGTAATGGAAGGAAAAATATGCAATAAAAACTCAATTTAGGGAAAGAAAATCCACAAAATACCAATTTTATTGCTCAAAACATGCATAATCCATTACAATATAGGCACAAGGAAAAATCCTTTACAATAAGCCCAAATTTGAGGCCTTTAGCTCACAATAGCTCTGGAACATTTTGTGAGTTCCTTTGCAAAATATAATGAATCCCCTCAAAATGAGGTGGATTTTACAATATATAGAAGAAGAGCCTCGAAATTTCCTCACCAACCAACAGGTTTCATTAAACAAGTATGGGAGGCCATATGAATTTGGTACTTTTCTTGCATGGGAAGTCATGGGTACCATACCTCATTAAGCTGGTAGTTGAACAACCTTGTACTGCGCTTCCATTAATGCCTAGTTTGTTCTGCGCTTGGCGGTTACACATCTTCTACTCTTGGGCGATAACATAAGCATATTTGTGTCGATAAGTTGCATAAATGCAGCTGGTTGGTAACATATTTTCCCCACTACTAGGACGGTAGCTCAAAATCCACTTTCGACCGGTAGCATCCTTATAAATACTACCGGTGACCCTATTGTTGATCAACTGCTCCATCATCTCCTTTGTCTGCAATCGAGTAGTGCTAAAATTCCATCAATCAATACCTTCCTTGACCATTGTCAAGACTTCCATTGTCCACTACCGGCTAGTAGCTCATCCCTACATGCTACAAGTGCTTCTGCACCATTTACCTATATGCACCCCACTAATTTTTCTCTTGGACGGTAGCATGAAAAAGTGCTACCAACTAGTAACATCCATTCTTTCTACTAGTAGAATCTTACCACCATTTTTTCCCTCTTTGGCTCAGGACCTTCGTCGTGGCTCACTAGCTCACTATGAGTTACCCTATTAAACTTCAAAGTGTTGCATCCATCAACCATCAATGTTCGGACCTAATAAGTTATCCATTTTACGAGGGTGTAAAAATGGATAACACACACTTGGCATTAATGGGGTACCACATCAACACATGAAGGGGAAGTTAAACATTCAATTAGAAATCAAAAGTGAAAGAGGAGATTTCCACAAGTCATTCAAGATTAAAATAAGTTAAAATGATTGAGAAACGTGTTTTGAATGTGAGTTGAAGTGAAGCAACACAAGTCTAATTCATGGACGAAGAGTTATGGAAAATTTGCAGACAGGATCATGTTGCCTGCTCGGGGTGGTGGTTACAAAATTACTACCAAAATAGGGTGGCGGTTATAAAACCACCACCCAAATAGTGTGGCGATTACAAAACCACTACCTGTAAGGAGGTGGATACAAAATCGCCACCGGGTAGTGCGGTGGCTTTTTAACTATAGGCCAAAAATAAGAAAAAAATGATGTAGGAATCTATGAAAAGTAGGGAATAGCTAAGTAGGGTAAATTAGGCTAAAAATATAAGAGGCAAAGATGTTAAGGAGCTAGAACACCTTTAGAAAATACATGAACCATCATTGGTGGTTTTGAACCTTTTTTGACAATACAACACATATAAATTTGGGTGCGTACATATTGCCCCCAAAGAAGCGTTTTAACCATGAAGAGGTGTAAATGTAGAGTCCGAGTATGAAATTCCCAAAATGGGGAGTTAGAAGCTATACCTGACACACCCGTGTGCCAAAATGTCACCATCTAAGCTCTCGCTACCTGCAAGATGAAAGCAAGACTCAAGTGCAGATAGATATGATATCGAAAAATAAACACTAAAACAAAATGAAAAGAGGACTTACCATCTACGTGAGGATAGAAGTATACTGCACCAACACTCTAGCCCCTGTAAAGCATATACACTCAAAACAAAGTTAAAACAAAACATATATATAACCAAACCATTCATTTTCAAATTCATTTGCACATATTCTCATTGTGATTTTTGAGCTTTGGATCACCGGTCACCGTTTTGAGTGAGAGTATAGTCAAAATGACGAGTGTGACGATGTGATCATGGCCCTGTGAGTGAGAGATCCAGTGGTGAAGACAAAGGTTAGTATTTTGCATTTGTTTATTTGAAACCTAAAAATGTAAAATTTGAAAAATCTACACCTAGGGGGGTTATTTTCAAAATTTCTTGTGTTAAAATGTTCCCTAACAGGTGATTTAGGTAGGTCTACCTTTTGTTTTGTCCAAAAAGGTTTATTTTTGTCATTTTTTGAGTTTTTGGGTCAAAGGGGATGACTTGTCTATTCCGGAAATGATCGCTGCCCTATGTAGGGTGGTGGTCACATAACTTCTATGACGATTACAAAACCAACATTCTGCATAGGGCAATAGTTATGTAATTTGTGAGGCAAAGACATATTTTGACCGAGTTAGACTATTTTTTTGGATTTTGGGTTATTTTATACTATTTTTGATGAGCTTATGTATTGAAATACGTTGCTAACTTTCTCTTTTTCTTATTTTGGTGAATGCATAAGGAGTTATACGTTTGTTGGAGTCGGGTGATAGAGTGTTATTGGATACCGTATTCTTGATTAGTTGACTCAAGCCGAGAGGTATTTATTGCACTAGGTTTTGGGTTATGGAGGATCTCTCAGGTGCCACACATAGCACCAGCCAACCATATTCTATGTGACCTATTGTCTTATTAGGATGCCGACTAGAACACTTTCTAGTTTCCTGGTGTTAGGGGAGAGTGGACCATCACTCTCGAGGATGTCTACAAGATTCTTGGCATACTTGTGACTAGTAGATGGTTGACATTTGATAAAATTCTCTAGATGTGTATAGACAATGGGAATCATACATGGGGATGATAGGGCTTCAAATTTGGGTTTCAAGTAGGGTATGCAGCTTCTCTCTATTACCTCTCGCACCTATCCCTACCCTATGCAAGGCCATTATTTGTATTTTAGCTTCGTGTTTGGTAGGAGACAAGGGTGGGGACAAGATCTTGTATTGTTGGGCTCCCATCATTATGTAGATTGAGCAGGTATGGAAGGATCTATGTCCAGGGTGTGGAAATATTAGGGACCACATACCATGACCTATACTGAGAGTGGTGATCCACCCTAATTTAGTGATATGTTGGGTGTATGAGCGGATCATCCCTTATCGAGAGGGATTTGGTATACAAGATCTAGGGGCTATTAGGTCCATGAGATGGAAAGCTATATCTACTCTCGAGGGTCACATCAGCTTGTTGCTTCTTTGACTACGAGATGATTTCATTTTTAGACCATATCAAGACATGATCGGGTTATGGGGTTAAGAGGGGACTATCCTGATTTCTTGTGCCAACACTACACAATTAGTGGAAAGGACTTCGAGGGTGGAGGCCCACCATACTACAAGAGTACCCCTACATTTTGGGTTACCCAATGATCATGCTCTTCTTGCCTTGCCCATTGTCCACCGGAGTGTTAAAAGGCTTGAGTAAGCCCTAAGGTGAGAAAAATAGGATCATTGTCACACAATGGGTACCTATTAGTGTGGAGAAGGTACCAATTCCCAGAGCACCGAAGATATCCTAAAATTAAGGCCATACCTGCTCGAGTGAGGAGGTCGAGTAGAGGGGGTGTTGAGGAGGAGGAAAATGATACAGAGTGGCAAATCATAGAGGATATCTCTATAGTAGAGAGAGCATAAGTGGAAGCTGAAAATGAGACTCTTGTTTTTTAGGAGCCACTTCCTTATGAGGGAGGCAGTGATGAGTAGTTCGTGATGGACCAACATGTCACCTCGGGAGAGGGTGATGCTCGGTGAGGTTCTTTGTATAGGTTCCACCACCACTAGCTATACTAGGTGATCCTAACTAGATGCTCGGAGATTTGAGTATGTAGATACTCTTCTCTCGACCTTGTTAGTAAACTTCACATTTTTTTCCTTTTGGATTTTGAAAATTTTCTAACTCGTCATTATTTGCTTTGTTTCAAAGTTGCTTGATGATGGCTTGAGAGATCTTATTTTCATAATATTTGTTAATACCTTGTTGATCCCTACGGGGAAGAATCATGTAGAGATAGTGGCGATTTGGGACAACCATTACAAGTTGGATGACATACTGATGTGTTTTCACCTCTTTGGAAGGCCACAAAGATCTTGACTTCTCAGAGAAAACAAATTTCCACATATGAGATGGTGGAGAGGATGGTGAGGCAGAGCCACTCACGTAGCGAGGTCGTGACTAGTGGTCGATCTCATGGTCACTCTCACTACTCGGCGCATTCATGACATCGAGGCTGCAATAAAATTCCTAGCCATAGCCACGCACCATCTTAGGGTTCTCGCAGAGAGGGATAGGCCATTGAGCCCTTATTTCTTTGATGCCATTTTGTGAGGCATATATATGATGTTTTTTTGGATTTTTGTGCTCATTACAGCATTTTGATCTTTATAGTAGATTTTATGTTTTTATATACATATATCTCTTTTGATTTGGTTATCCTTTACACCAAGGACTTCATTTACGGTTTTATGTCTACTCTTAGATGTTTAGAATTTCCATTTTTATATGCTTTTTGGATGCATGCTATGGATGATGATATGTTAACAGAATGATTTCTTTTTGTTGTTTTGTTTTATATGATGCAAACACAATGTAATGTTGAAACTTTGGTTTTCAAGAAATATTTGATACTTCTTGTTTTTTTGAAAAATGTGATGAATGATTTGATAATAAAATGAACTCACTCCACTTCTAACCCCACGCAACTAGTAAGATGCAAGGGCTCAACACCAGAGCTAGGAGGGATGTGAGTTGTATGATTTTGATGAATGGAAGTGATGAGAGAAAGACAAGATTTTGATAGAAATCCAATTAGAAACCTACAACTTAACTCTACACATAATTTACTACATAGTCTAGAATGTGATTTTCTTGTAATTTTATCTAGACTTAGACCCGTAGATGGCCTCCTAATTGAAAAAATATGGTTTTAAGGTTTTAACTCTTGTGGAACATACACATCTAATTCACTTTCTTGGGATTTATGATTTCCTTTTTATTGAATGAATTTCTTACAACTTACTAACTTATTTGAAGAGACCCCCTATACCTTGCCCCATGCTACCAGTAAGAAGCATGGGATCATCACCGAGGACAAGGCATAGGTGAGTAAGGGCACTTCCCTCCTTTCCCAATCTCACGTCACTAGTAAGAAACATGGGCTCATCACCAAAGATTGGTGGGGCAAGGAAGTGTGGTTTTATTTGTAAATGAAATATTTTTGCATTTATTTGATTTGAATTATATCAATTTTATTTATTTATTAATTTTAAAAGTTGATTTGTGATTTTGGGATGGAGAACTTACCCTTATCCTCAATCCCACGTAACCCATAAGATGCGAGGGCTCAACATTGATGTGAGATAGGAGAACAAGTGATCTAGGTAAAAATGTTTAGAATGATTTTTCTACCAAAGAGGTTTTTCTAGGAGAGATATGACACCAAGAAGCTTCTAGAACAAACTATGGGCAAAGAAACCTATCTGGAAGAAAACTACGAGTAGAACCAAGTATGCATGCCTTGGTAGGATTAGTGTCAAAATTCTATCTTATCTTGTTGAACTGATGAAATGATTAGAAATGTTGATGATAATATTGCGGATACTTGAAGAAATGTGATTGAATGTTTTTCCAATATTTTCATAAGTTTTTGAAATTTCTTGAAAGATAAGTTCCTTGATTACAAATTTATAAAGTGATCTAGTAGATGAAAATGTAATGGATACATAGTGTACATGTGGAAATGCATATGGATCATGCATAGTAACGTTTCAAGTGAAGTGAATTGATGGATTCACCAAATTCTTCACCCTCTAGAGTACACATGTGATATGCCCCATTCTTGTAGTCCTCCATGACTTGATATGGGCCCAACCACTTAATGTCCTTCCTTTTATGGTTTTATTATCTATCCGACAAGAATCAATACCAAATCTCCAATGAATATATCGCATTCATATACCTTCTTATTGTACTACCGATACATCAAAGAATTCTATGGTACACCTCAGCTCTAGAGACGAGGCTTGACCTAGTTCAACGAGTTATGCTTCACGATATCCTTCTTCTCCTAAGATTCCTTGTAATGATATCCGGACCGGGTATCTCGAATTGCCAGCAGAAAAACCTCTTCCAAATGATTAACATCTTATTCGTTGCCTCATCTTTCCATTGGCCTTAGGGTAGTATAGAGAGGTTGTGTGATGATTTATCTTAAATTTTAGCACAACTCATGCACCTCTTCATTTTTAAATGATGTGCCATTATCGAGATAATGACCTATGGGACCTTGTACCTACGGATAATGCAGGTTCAAGATGAACTTTGTAATTACAGATCCTGAATGGTGGTAAGAGGCATGGCCTCAACCCACTTCATGAAATACTCGGTGTCTATAATTATTAAATTTATGTCATTCGTCGATGAGGGAGATAATTAACCTATCAAATAAGCCCCAAAAGGGTCAAGATGTGTCATTGGCTTGATATTTAATATGAATCTCGTGAGATAATTCTGACACTTATGGCACTTGCATATGTACTCTCTTGCATCTATGGGCCAAAAAAATCCCATCTAGTGTATCTTTCTAGGGGGATGCATGTCCTCCAAGCACCTCCACAGACCCGTTGTGGGCTCCATAGAGGATCTTTTCAGATTCTTCCTCATCAACACACCTTAGAGCATTCCATCAAAATATCTCGTGATAGATCACTTGTTATAATTACATACTTGGAAGCTATATATGGTTTCATTTCCATAATAAATTAAAAATATCCGAATACCATGGAAATGCGAGAAATGGAAGGTAGTAGTATACACACTCATTAGGGAAACTCAAGTATACTTACTATCACCGAACAATCATGATGGATTCTGTTGATATAAGTTAACTCAAATTCTCCCATTAAGGTTATGAAGCATCCAACTTTCTTAGACAAAGAACCCTATGTTAGGAATGTCTGAAGACAATCTATTTTAACAATAACCCATGTTTCTTGGTTAAGCATATAATTCCTTAACTATTTTGTTGTAAATACTATAGTGAGGCATTCTTTTTCTACCTATGTATAACATGTCTCATAGTCTAGCAATGTATGAATAATGAAGTAAATAGCACATTTAGGCTTGTCATCATATTTCTTGTGCTAATATGTAGCTAACATCACGTATGTTTCCCGAGAATATAAAATGACAAAGCGATTTGATTTGAGAGGCATGAGTGTGGGAGGTGATAAAAGGAATTGTTTAATGATTCAAATGCCTCATGACACTCATCATCCATACGTTGCAACAATACTTCTTTAAAAAATTATTTATCGGAAAGGTTAAATCACAAACCTATGGATTGCATTGAGATTTCGAGAAAGGACCTAATGCTTGACTCATCTGATGGTGAGGTCATCTCTAGAATTGCCTAGATTTTTTTAGATCTACATCAATTCCCCATTAAAATATAATTTAGCCCAACAAATTCCCTCCCACCATACCAAATATTTTTTATATTTAACGTAACACCGCATTCAATGAGATGAGAGAGGATGATGCGAAGCACCTCTGATCGCAGTGCTTTTGGCCTTAGCTAGAATGTCTATAGGTTTAATGATTCCAAAATCTTGTGAATAAGATCATGGAATATATAGGTCATTTCATATAGGTAACACTTATTCTTAAGATCGAATAACATGATCATGTAGCAATAAGTACCTCAAGGAGTAAGCGAAGGTGATCTTTATCCTCCTCCTTAGGATCCATAATAATATGAGAAACCATCCATGAGTGACAACAACTCATAATTTGTTGCATCCACGATGACATCAATGGAAGGTAATGGGAAATCATCCTTGGGACACACTTTGTTTATGTCTTGAAAATCAATGCATATTCGAATCTTCCCATTTTTTTAAGAATAGGAACTATGTTTGATATCATGGGTCTAGCGAGTTTAATGAATCCCACTTGTAGGAGTTTCATAACCTCTTCTTTGACCATCGAGCCACCTTTGGATTCATAGGTATCAAATTTTGTTTGATGGGCTTGGTGTCAGGTTTGGTTATGATATTGTGGACTGAACATGGGGAGAAATTCCCATCATCTCTTTGTAGCTAAAAGTGAAGGATTTTGAATGTTCCTTGAGAACCTTCATATGAATTTCCACTTCTTCTGGAGTTAAAGAAGAACCAAGTTTCAATATCTTAGGGTCTTCCTCCATCCCGATATTTATATCGATGGTTCCCTTGATTAAAGAGGCATTTCCTTCTTCAAATTTGGGTGGGGATGGAGGTAGTTATAGTTCTCCTTCCTCCTCTACTTCATAGATCTCAAGGCATTCGATGAGGAAGGACCCATTATGCAATCTCCAAAATAGGAGGAAGAGTGAGGTATGAGAGTGAAACCCCTCTTATGATGCACGGGGATGAAGGTCAATGTATGCATTAAGGTAACCTAGTATATCTTCATCATTCTCCACATAATCTAAAGTGGCATACTCATTTTTAGTCTCAACGTATGCTAGAATTGGATTGGTAGGCATTTTTCAAACTAGGGGTTTAGCCCATACTAAAACAGTGAATTTGGTATCTTTCAAATCTCTACTTGGACAAAATTGAGAAGTGGAAGTAGCCATGGAATCAGCTAAAAGGTTCTATTCACGTGGGATAGCTTCAATGGATATGAAGTCAAAACATTTGCTTAAGTTAAGAACAATAGTCTTATAGAGCTATAGGTGCTCTGCTCTAGTCCCGTAAACTTCTGAAACTTGGTTAGCGACTAGTTGGGAATCACCCAAAACTCTAATATTGCAAGCACCCATCCTCTTGGCTACAATGAGACTAAGAAGAAGAGCCTCTGTTTGGCACTATTTTTAGTGCATTCAAAATTGAGCTTAAAGGCAAAGGCATAACCTTCCCTTCCAGGGAAGTGAGGATCACACCTGCCCCAACACCAAAATGACACTTTGCTCCATCATAGTTGAGCATCTAATAGTTCTAGGGAAGATTGACGTTTGATCATTTCTAGTTTCTTCTTCCTCCACTTCGAGACCTTGACCATGTAAATCTCGTTGGCTGGAAGAGAGCCAAGTCCTAGAGCATGTCCTATGCCTAAGGATTTGAAAGGAAGGAGAATAGGTAAATCATTCTCTAATAACTCAAAAATATTAGCCATGGTTTCCGTTGATATTGTCTCAACAATAACAGTTTCATCTTTGATTTCAAGAACAAATTTGATTAAACCAATAGTTTATGAATCCATTGTGAGAATCAATTTTGACTCAAGCATTGTACCTTTAGGTTTGTTTAATTGATTTGCGGGGATCTCAAACTCAGTATGTACCCTAGGTTTCTTCTTTAAGTTGGCTAGGTGAATATCAAAAGGTTTTGGGTCACCTTGAGCGACAAAGAATTTCCCCAAATGCAGGAATCTAACTTCCTAGAACAATTTGGAAGGGATTTCCTTCATCCGATGGATCCAAGGTCAACCAAGAATCATATTATAGTTGGTTTCCCTATCTATAATATAAAAATCAGTTAGAACTATCTTAGGCCCAAGAGTAACCAAAAGTACTATGGTTCCTATGGACATTTCTTTGAGACTATCATAGCCTCTCAACATATTTCTAGTTGAGGAACAATTGGTTTCCTGTAGCCTAAATTTTGGAGGAATGAGAAGGGGAAAATATTAATAGTTTCCCCATCATCAATCATTACATACTTAACATAATTATTATAGATCCAAACTTGTAAATACAATGCTGGGTCACCTCTATGTGGTAGCTCGATGTTGGTGGGCATCTTCTAATGTCACGAATCGTCTCTTGGGCATCTTCGATGTCAAAGTCTATGTGGTTGACTTATGCCTCTGGTTGAGGGTAACATTAATCAAGTGAGCAAGACCCAACACTTGAAACAAAGCGGCTCCTCGATGAGTGAGAGATTTCTTCAACAAATCTAAGAAGGAGATGTGAGAAAAGGTCTTGGTTAAATATGTGATTAGATCATATGCCTATATCAGCCTCAGAAGTATTAGAGTGTCATTTGAAATAGATGGGTATATGGGAATAGGCTATGTTGAATAATCACATGTTCTTGTAGCTGCGTTAATTTGAGGTTCAGTTTCTAGTTCAACAAGACCCACAATCTTAGTTTGTTTCCAACCGTCCAATAGAGGTGCTACCAGTGGGTTTGAAGAAGTGGAAGCTTCGTGGTCATTGTTTTCCCACCAGTTACCCTTATTTGTACCATGTGGTTTAATTTTCCATTTTTAGGATGTGTAGGAAGAGGATCACTAAAGATCCTAAGAGGAGTGTTTTGGGGAAACTAGCCCCATAATAGCATTTTGTACTAGCACCGTAGGATTTTCCAAAAACATCTCAATGAAGAGTTGCCTTTGGTCCTCTGGTAGGCATTGTATGAACTTGTTACAGTCACAACAAGTTCTAGCATCATGCCCTCGGACCCTATGGAAGCCATAATAAAGGTCGGATCATAATCTCAAGGTCTTTGATTTGTGTTTTGTTGCAGTCCAAATTTATGGTTGTTGTTCAACTTTTGGTTTTTATAATTAAAGTTCTCATCACCTTCCATTGAAGGTCCCTCATCTCAAATCATTACGGTTCACCCACCCACGTGAACTTGAAATCATCATACATGAAGAAAAGGAAAAACCAAAACTTTTTCATCTACCCCTCCTCATCAATCATCCTTTCATGTATCATCTAAATTCTCAACGGATCCTTTTCAAAGGTTCCACAACATCCTTTATTTACCATATACTAAATCAATATACATCAAAACTCTCATCATTCTAAGTTGAAAGGCATCATTCCTTTCAAAGAGTGTTATCTCTAGCCACATCGTCACACTAGGGGGTCTCATCTCTTCGAGACTTTAAAATTCTTACCTTACACACCTCCCCCTAGTTAATCCTCACCAACCCTATCCTCTCAATCAAATAAAAATGTCACTACTCTAGAAAGGAGTAAACATGGAATGTTTTCCCCTAATTGGATCGGTCCATATAGTATGGGTCAGGAGCTTATCATTTAGCCTCCCTTGATGGTACACATGAAAAGAAACCTTTGAATGCCTTGCAATGACATCATTTCTCTTGTTAACACTTTGACCTTCGTAACAATAGTCATATCAAAGACCTTATTTCACCACCAACCACTCATTTTATCATCACAATGATTTGAAAGCATGTGGTTTTCTGTCACTATCCTCAAAAACCTTAAAGATGAGCATTATGGCTCTATTCAAAGGTGCATATTTCATATGGACAAGCTCCTCCTTAGCAGGAACCTCCAAATAATTACATCCATTCACCTTCTCTACCAACCAAATACATTTCATAGGGCACACATGTGTAGTTTGTGCACTCATCTCTTCCCCCTCCTTGAAATGGTCCATTGGGGTTTTTCCTCAGCTAAAAAAAAAAAAGTCAAAAATATATATGGATGTATCCTATTGAAATAAACAGACCGATCGCTCAAGGAAAACTACCTGTAAAAAATCATAGACCGGTCCTCAAAGGATGGATATCTCAGTAAAGAACAAATTCAAAATAAGTAGACTACTCCCTCAAAGGATGGATACCCATATAAAAGGCTTCTGCATCGATTATCCTTCAAAATATTCAAAATATCAAAATCATCCTTGGAAAGCTTCTTGCATCGATCAACTTTCCCATCAAAGAAAACTTCCCACATCGATTAATTTACATAAAAATAAAAATGTATAGCCAGGGCATCTCTCCATGAAACCATAGAAAGGAGAACCTACCATCCCACCAACATACATAGGTTAACCCTTCTCATGTCATATGGAGGTATACATTTCACTTCCATCTATATCCAAGATCCTACATGTGACTACCCATTGTTAGTTGTATGTTAACACTTGTTATAAGGCCCAGAAATGTACCCAAGTGCATGATTTTGTGTCTCCATTTCCCCCATTTTATTTTTTTGAGTGAATACTTGATAACATAAAGTATATAAGATATGTGCACCTTATGATCTTGTATAACGTGTGGTAAATAGTGTGGTGAGTGGAAAAGTGAAGTGTGAAATGATGCAAAGTTAAACATGGAGACTAGGAAAGGAAAGTGAACCCATGGATGAAGTGTATGTGTTACTTGTACTGCATTGTTGTTCTTGCATTTTCTATTGTAGGTTGATTCTTTTGCATATCCAAAAGAATAAAAATATTTTTCAAATTTCTTTATATGTAAATTAGAAAAATGAAAGGGAAAAGTGAACCTGATGTAGAAGAGTGTAAAGGATAAAAAAATTCTGTAATGTTGTGAAGAGCAAGTTTTTTGGGCGATCTCATGCTTATAGTGAGTTTGTTGGACGATCTTACATTACGAGAGAAAGTGTTGGGGAGAGAGGTCTAGCTTTACTGACCTTCCACAACTCTTCCGAATAAGAACCACTAAGATGGTGTGTCCCTATTTAGTTCCTATTGTGTTGATTTTAGGAGATAGAATGCATTTTGTGACTAGAGGAATGTGCCTATAAATGTAGAACTACTCTAAATACTTCATGAACTATGTTGATTTGAGAATATGATTGTATCTTCCCCAAGACATTACCGCCCATGGTAGGATAGGGGCACCCACGCACTAGTGTCGTAGTCTGGCATTGGTGTTTGTATTTTGATTCTAACCCAAGTCGATTCAAGATCATTTTGTGACTATATTTCTATGTTGTTTCTATATTTTATTGATATTTGATGTAGCTCTGAGCTTTTATAGGGGTGATTTCTTCACCCAATGTATGCCCCCTCACTTGGGTTGCATACAACGTTGGTAGAAGAATGTGGACCAAAGGAGAGGACCTAATGGTGAGATGAATCAGTATACATGTAGGAGGTAGGGGATGTGCATGGTTGAAAAAAATTCATATGTAAACAAAGTGCCTATTAACAGTGTTAGTAGAAAAGTAGAAAGCATGCAAATAGAAGAAAATTTAACAAGAAAGTGTGCAAACAAAGTGGACCACAAACAGTGGGTTTCAAATAGGGAAATCACTCATAATGTCATGATACGATCAAGGCCAAAGGGGACAAAAGAATACAATAAGCATACAAGAGATAGGGAAAATCCTACAAACAAAAGTATACAATAGCAAAAAATGTCAATAAAAGTGTATCAATAACCATGGTGGCATATAGTTCCTTCAAGGAAAATGCTACACATGAAACACCCGTTAACATGTTAGAAAGAAAAATAGTATGTCATGAGCGTGTATATATCAACGAAAAGTAAAGTGCTTATAATGAGAAGTATTGAAAAATGTAGCAATATAACCTATGTAATATGTGATAGGAAAGAAAGTAGATGCCCCGGAGCTTGATGAGATTGGTAAAAGGTATAGTGAAAAACATCATTACAACATGCAAGAGAAATGTAAGAGTGCAGTATTTACAACATCATTACAACGTGTAAGAACATGTAAGAGGTTTGTATTTACTGCAAAAGACCAAGTAAATGTGCATGCGTGTATATAGAAATATGATGGCATAATAAGAATCTCTCTAGCATGGAAAACAAAGTGTAACATGCAAATATAATAAGTTAGTAGTAAGAATATATGCAACACGGATATGCGGATGTAATGTATGAGTGTGATGGTATGATATGCAAAATGTGAAGATGATAGGAGCAGCATGCTCCCCTAGTTGATATGTATGAAATTTGGTTCATTTATAGGAAACCTTGATAGTCAAGAATGAACCATAGAACAAGAGTGTGTCATTGGGTAATGAGTGTGTTGTGTGATTAGATGCTAGAAAGATGTATCATGAAGCACAAAGCATGAAGTGTGAATGATGTGAGGTTCATTTCAGATAGACCCTCAACAATTGACTAACTATGGAATTAGAGTGCGTCATAAGGTAATGATGATACAAGGTGTGTATTAAGATGTGTAAGAGTATTGAGAAATATTAAGTGTGAATCACAGAGCATGATAATAGATATTATATACAACTAATGATGTTAAGAGGGGGAAGAAAGTGTAATGCCCCCAAGTGTGATGACAATATAAGGCTATCCAACAATAGTGAATGGTAGTTTCCCTTCACTTGATATCTGAGGAGATAAAGGCATGTGATGATGCTCTAAGATCAATGGAGTATGAGAGTAATGACGTACATGTGAAGGAGACCTATGTGGTGAAGGAGGTGGTGAACACCTATGTGAAGGGGCTGCCCAAGTAGGGGACTTAGGTTGATGAGATGGGCTAGTGGACTGATGTGGATGAAAAAGTTATGAAGTAGGTTGTGTGCAAATAGGAGAACTAGGTGTAGAGTGTGCCTTATATTTGAGAGGCCTAGGAGGCCTAGATGTTGTAACTGGTGTAAATATATCATCAAGACTAGGCTTAGGAAATGGTGTGCATGGTGGAACACCTTTAAGAGTGACAAATTTCTTATTGTGAATGAACTTGATGCAAAAATGATTCATGGAGGGAATAACTTGAGTGGCATGAAGCCAAGAAATACCTAAGAGCATGTCATAGTCTTTTATTGAAGATGCCACAATAAATGGAACAAACATGGTAAGAGGCCCAATTGTAATGGGAATCCTGATGTAACAAAAATAATTAGGAAGCTGGATATTCTATATCGATAGTGGACATTTGATAGCCATGAGAAGTGCAATGAGCACACATTGATAGGAGCCGCTAGATAGATCATGGTGTATTGATGGTATCTAAAATGATAAAAGCATTGATATGTAATGAATCAAAAGTGAATGTAGCATGATAATCGTGATCTAAAAATGAAATGACTAGTGGTGATGCATTAGTAGAAGAAAAAGGAAGTCAAGGGGCCCCAATGAAGGAGGGGGCACAACTTGATATGTATGATTAGTAGAAGAATCAATAGCTTGCATGTCATGCTTGGGAAAAGGGTCATTAAATATTTTTATCTTTTTATTATCATTGACCGGCTTATAAGTAGATGGTTCGGGAGCTCAAGTGAATTATTTTCAATAAGATATTGAATGAGATGCCTGAGTTTGAAGAAACAATTAGTAGAATTCCCAATGCATTGGTGATAGTCACATTTAGCATTTTCATCATAATTACGACCACGAGGGTGATATGGATCAAGATTGAGTGGAAGTTGGAGAGTGATGAGATTTATTTCAATAAGTTGAGGTAATAGAAATTGAGGTACATATGGTAATTTGGTGAAAGTACGCTTTGGAGGTTTCCATTGAAGCTTTTCAAGAGGAGAGACAACATTAATAGTTGTCTTTTCTTTGGTGGGATTAGGATATGGCTTGAATATTGATTTAGCTTGAAACCAATTAGAATAGGATGAAGGAGAATCATAATAATTTAATTTTCCCATAAAGATTAGTTTGACTTTGTGTATTTTGAGCATATGGCATAATTGATCAAATGAAGGATATGTCTCAAAGATGAAACTCTCCCCGAAGTGGTGGTAAGAGGAAGTGAATAAAAATATCTTGTAATTCTGAATCGATAAGTACATTGGTCATCTTAGCTAGGATGTTCTTGTAACGTAAAACATAGTTAGCTAGATGGTCACTAGATCTTTTTCGATTTGAGAAAGTTGTGGATAAGAGATCTTGGGGTTGATATTGATGGAAAAGTGAGAAATAAAAGAATCATTTAGATACATAAAATAAGTTACCGAATGAATAGGTAGATCATAAAAACAACACATGCCGTAATCTTGAAGACTTATAGGAAATATATTGGATAACAATGTATGATCATCCACATAGTCAATACATGTCATATCAAAAGATTGGAGATTTTATTAAAGGTCATCCTGTGGTCATTGAAGGTGGGTATATTAGGTTTGAAAAATTTAGGAGGGAGTGGATAAGTATAAATAGTGGGTGAGAAAGGGGTATGAAAGAGTAACGAGGAATCAAGATGTGGAGAGGAGCATGAAGTAGTCGATGTAACTCGGCGATTTGAACTTGTAGGTCTTGGTATAAGGAAGCTAGGTATTGAGTGCTGGAAGAGGATACTTTTCATGTGTGAGAAATAAGAGGTGGAGTGAAATGGTTGGTAGGAGTAGGAACAAACATGGAATGGAAATGGTAGAGGTAGGTGAAAGGTTAGAATTGGGAGGTTTCGTTTCAATAGGAATGAAAGCAATATTAGAATATTAGTGGTGGTATGGTTGAGATTAGCTAGATCATAGGTTGGTGGTCTCCTCACAAGCATCGAATAAAATAATATCTAAGTCTTGTGGATGTTCAATAATATGAGCTTGGAGATCATGAAGGTCTTCATCAGTAAAGGGTGCATAGGTTTCAACCATGTTAAAAAGATGATAAAATGCCTAAAGAAAGGTTGGGTTTGAGCGATGGGTTCACCAAATGATTTAATTTAATCTAAATTAAATCTAATTACATAATAACTGATGTAAAAATGATAAAGTAAAATAATGACACAAGAAAACAAGCATGTAATATATGAAACCCTAAGCAATATATAGATAAACTATGGCTTACATGATATCTGCGTAATCTATAACTGATCGAGGAAGGGAGAAGTGATGAACAAGATGAAAAAATCATAATTGATCTTTGTAAATTCTAAAACTCACAACAACGACGGACAAGAGCACCGAAAGAAGGGTAAGGGGACACAGGTGTTGATTATTATACTTAGGTGCCTATGACCATGCAAAATATCTATAACTAGATGCCTATGTATGTGTAAAATCTCTGGATCTAGTTTCTATTGTGTTCTTTAAGGTTTCACGGTTTCATTCATTTGATTTCCTAAGTCGAAGGTATAGGTAACCTACAAAATATAATTTCTTGCACAAGCCCACAAACCAAATCAAACCTAAAAGGAAAATTTATAATGGGGAGTCATACTATCCCTGGTGGTCACCCCAAGAGTGAACTTATGACTAAGTGTTGCACTACATCTCAAACACCATGTAGTTATGGTGTGTGTGTTTAGAAATGATTCCCTATGATACCCTTGTGCAAGTTACTGATCGATAGTGGGTTGTAGCTAGAATGTAGTAATGTAGTAGAATGTGTGGATGGAATATAATGAACTTCCCCTTCCTATGTAGTGTATGTAAGTTGATGTAGCCCTTGTCCCTTGAATGGAGGTTAGATGGATGGCTTTAGTAGTCTTTATGACTTTGGGATGCAAGCTTAAGTGATGATAGTCATTCTTAGTGCTTGGTCCTTAATTTTGAAAACATAACTATGTATTTATATGATTCCCTTGTTTAAATTTCATAATTGAAAACTAAAAGGATGATCCATAAGTGAAAAATATGCCCAAAAGATAAAAGAGGCCCAAAAAGAGTGATTAAGGTAGAAAAGGGTCAAGGGAACCTAAAGGAGATAGGAGCACCTGGGCACTATTTTCCTTCCTAGATGTTGGTGTCTGATGTCATAAAAGATAAATCAGCTAAATTCCAACTGGGTTATAGGGTGTGTAAGACCAAAGAGAAAGAATGAGACAAAGAAAAGATACCAAAGATAGTTTTCAATCATTATTTTTCTTGCTTAGGAATCATGTAAATTCTAGCATATTTTAGGACCTAGAAATGTACCCAAGTGTGTGATTTTTGTCTACACTCATGAGGATATAGATGGGAATTTTGGAATATTAGCAACATTGTTACATAAAGTAGACACATTTTATTTGCCACATATCATGGACTCCTATAGAACATGCCAAGAAGGGTCAAGTACATTCACTCCTTACCTTATTGAGGAAGTGTACAACTTCAAGGAATTTGTGGAGCCATTCTTATTGGATGGAAACCATAATATAGTGGGTATAAAAAAACCTAATATGTTCAGATTTCATGTCGTGGATGACATACTAGTGATGGATTATAAAAAATAATAAAGGATTTGCATTTGTCTCGTCTAATCAAATTATAGCGTCTGAAAGGATAATGATAATGATGAAGAAAAACTTTCTTTTGTATCTTTTAAAGAACTCAAAGAAATGGAAGATATGAAAAATGGAATAAAATCATATATTGAACATTGGGGGAAAAGTGCAACAGGTGAAGGTAGTGAATATTGGCTTCCAAAGATAATGTATTGGGAAAATGTTTTACGTGTTTTGGACAAACCATTTTTAATTGTAGCGGAGGCCATCTCTTATTTTTACCAAGAATAGTATAGGATAAAGACATATATGACCAAATAATATGATCCACACATATTCACATAGAATACTACATTAGTCAACATATCCCAAGTAATAATGATATTTACATTGGGCCTGTTTGTGGAAGATCTAAATAAGAATTCAATCCATTGAAGGATGTGTTCAAGGTAGTAATGCCTATTTTATGACCAAGAAATGATAGTGAAAATATATGGATGGGGATAGCTGATTGGGGATATTTTCTTTAAACGAGAATGCAATGATGAAAATGAAAAGGTGAGAGTTCAATATTAGAAACCTATAGGGAGAGAACTAAGTGCAAAATTGTATTGAGAATGTTTATGGAAAAATAAAAAATGGAACATCTCAAAAGATATTAAAGAAGATATTGATGTGGATAACATCATCTAGGCATGGACACCAAACAAAAATTGGCAAAGTGGATTCATAAAGATACCTGATAAAGGACATGAGGCCATTAAATCATACCTTGAACTACTTGAACAGGGTAATGAATGTTAACTTGGAGAAACTATTGAAGATCATAAATTTGTATGTGAAATCATCTTGGCTCGGGATGTGGGTTTTTTGAAAAATTTTATTCCAAAGCATGCTCCAATAAAACTTTATAGTTGTACTTATTATTTGATATTTAAATGGAAGATTGAGTGTAAAGTAAGGGATATTTTCCATATAATTCTAGAAAACATTTTTCGTTTATGGAAGTTGAATCTTATTAATGTATTATTAATATAATTTCCATGATACAATTAATTCAATTCAAATATATATATAATAATTCTTTATTATATATATAGTATATATATAATAATTCTTTTATTATGCTAGTAAGTGTATAGGATTGATGTGATTTACGAGGAATCGGGTATGATTTACAAGGAATTCATTTCAAAATTTCATGTTTTGGTTTTCTTAGGAATTGTCCATGATTTATGATTTCATTACAACCAAAAAATTAAATGCTCTTTTCCTAAAGTTATGTGCATAACCCATTAATTAAGCTTCAACACTAATAAACCTAGTAATAAATGAAGCCACGAAACTTATAATTCTAAAAACACCAATTGTTCTCTTACCATTGATGTATTAGACTTGGTGAATTGAACATTATTAAGTGTGCATAATGCACATGCTCCCCTCCATCTCAATCCTTCTATAAAAATATTCCTAAGTTACTTGTTTAGAATGGGCAAATTCCCATTCTAAATTAACTTATTTTTTAATTGTTCTAATAAATTTATAAAGTGCAAACCTTTCAAGTCTAGATACTTGACTATGTGGCAAAAACATTTTTTTTATAGAGAATTGGTTATGGTTTATGATTTCATTACAACAACTAAATTATATGCTTTGAATCCCCTAATTATTGAATTAAGAACTATAAAATTTATATGCATAATTACCCATTAATTAAGTTTGGACACTGATAAACCTTAATAAATGAAGCCACAAAACCTTTCAATTAAAAATATTCTTAAGTTACTTGTTTAGAATGGGAAAATGCCCATTTTAAATTAGCTTAGATAATATTGTTCTAATATTATCTCTATAAGTGTAAACCTTTCAAGGGTACAGTGGGATGATTTTGTTGTTGATAAAAAGAGTTTTCTAATTACTTGTACATAGTGTAAATATTGGAATATGATATTACACTACTTAAAAACCAATAATAACAATATTGGAATTTGATATCACACTAGATAAAAACCAATAATAGAAATTTCGAATCCTATTTCAATAATTATAAAACTAGAAATGATGATACTATAAGTCTAGATTCTTGGACATATGTCCAAATTTAATGAAATGTTGGTTATTAAAATCTAGATTCCATATTATTATTTTTTATCACCTATTGTGTGATATACATATACTTTATGATACATTTCATTTTTAACTATTTTAGTCATATTCCTATCATATGCGCAATTCTCTTTGTTGGTTTCTTCTATGTCTCAAAATTTTTAGTCAATAGACATAGATAATACAAAAAAATTAATCTTCTTGAGTGCTACATCTACCTTGGGGTTGTTATCTTCAAATATAAAGGTTTGAATAAAATCCTCTTACACCTATCTCTAAGTTTGCATTTCTCTTCTCCTCTCCAAATGAAAATAAAAAACTTTTGGAACTAGAGTAAGTTTCTATGGGAAGATACAAATCCACTATTTACGCTTGGTATGTTGTATTTTCCATGCCTCAATACACCACCGAGTATGATTTTCATAAATTGGTTTGTGTAGTACCTAGACCAATATTTAGTTAGTTTGGGAGGTAAAGAAAATATTGTGCACAACATACTCATTATTCCAGTCCATGCATAATCTAGTGCACTTTTATTCATGTCTTCTTACGGTACATATTACTCAAATTCAAGTAAGAATGAATTTATACTAGATGTTACAAATAATTGTAAAATTCATTTTCCTTACTTGAACCATTCTTATAGGCCTAATCTCAATTTCTCTACACATCCAATGATTCAAGTCTGTATCTAATTATCCACAAATTAAATATGTTAGTTCCAGTGAGATATGGGTTTCTCCATTGGTCTTGGTATAGTCATGGTTGTTTTGTGCAATCACATATAATCATGGTATCTCAATTTTGTAGGAAACCTAATATTGTACTATAACTCTTATTCTTTAAATGGGTTCTTAGATTTTGTAGTGATAGTAATCTCCAAGTTTGTATAATCCTCTATATTTTATTCTTTCATAGATTTCAAATCATGGGGTCATTCGTAATGTTACACCTTAAACAAATGTTTAGTATCATTCACGTAGAGAGACATGGGTTGCTTAGGAGTAGTGTATGGTTACTACTTAGATTTGTTTACACCATTGCTAATATTTGATTATATTTTAAATATGTTATGGAATGCACAACACTAAAAATGAATGTAAAATTTTAAATTAGGAGTTATTTTTATTATTTAACTTTCAACATTTACTACAAAATATCATAATAATATATTGGTACTTGTAATTTATGATTAGAACATCCTATAATATTGAAAACACAAGATAAAATATGTATGTATAAACATAAGATGATAAAAATATATTGGTGCACTAGCTAAGGAATATAGAAGTATAAATGTTGAATCAACTTGGTTCAAGAATGTATATATCTACAAGGAATGGTTGTATGGTTCATGATCTACTATATGGTATTATATCTACTTGTTTTTTTCTAACGTGTTATGTCCTTGATTGGATTGGAATTTTTGTTTGTTGTCTCAAACCCTAAGTGTCACACAATATTGAAAGCATATGTAACTAACTAAATCAAACTCAAACCATGACCAAGGGTGGGAGACTCTACAAGAAGGTTAATGTTTAGGTTAATTACACTTTTACACTACATATGTTAGCATTACTTTGAAGAGGCCTCACACCACACATTGTTCTCCACATAACATATAATTTCTATATGAATGTAGGTAGTTATAAATTTGGACTACTTAGAACATCCTTGAGATTATTCCTGGTTAAGACTTTGAAGTATGGATCCTGGTGCACTTGGAAATGAGAAAATATAGAATCCTTGACATGAGTGATTTCTTTAGAACCATAGTAGTGGATTCTATAATAGATGTGCATCAATTTTAGGAAGATTTAGGGAGCATTGAGTTCCTTTTGTATGTATTTAATTGAGAGTTCCAACCGATATACTATACGTTTGTCAAGTGTGTCGGGTGAGTGAATGAGGTGATTTTAGTGTTCTTTTATATGGTTATAAAGATAAATCATTATAATAAGGCCAACTTGGGAAGATTAAATATATAAAAATGTTACTTAATTGAAAGAAGAGTTAGAAGATGTGTCGAGTCTAAGGTTGTATATGTCATCCAAGACAAAATTTCACATCCATACCGTTATGTATTTTTTTAGACAGGAAAATTTAGATGAAATCTAAAAGTTACACTATGATGGTCAAAGTTTAAGCATTGCTTTCATGGATTTGTATTTTGAAAATTTAGGCACATCAATGTGTAGGAATACACAAGTTAGGAAAGACATAACAATATGCAATGAGTGTAGATAAGATGTGGTATTTTGACCTAGCAAAGGAGCATAGTCACAATTAGCAGTTTAAAGGTTCAATTTAAAAATGAGTGTTTACATTTCCCCCCCATTTAAGTATGAAGTGAAAATTACATGCATAAATGAAAAGATACATGAGTTTGTAGATGTAATTTGTATTCACTCATAGTTTTTATTGTCCGGATATGTTGGTTTTTGTCCAATCCATGATGAAACCAACAATAAAGAGTGTAGTCAATGTCTATAGTAGATACTGAAATGTTATTATAGAATTTTAACTTTACATAAGGTGAAATAGGAAATGAAAAACATGTATGGGTTTGAGATGGTGAGGGATTTTGATTAGGATGGATGTCTCTCCTCTCTTTGTTAGGAATCCAAATTGAATTCACTTGTGTTTCTCTCACCATTTTCCATGCATGAGAGGATCCATTAGGAATATATATGGATCATTGACTCAACATCAACATATCTTTCCATATGTCCTTCACGTAAGATTCAACCCATTCTCCATCGAGAGGTTTTCACAAATGACATTTCATCTATATGTGACTTATACTTGAAGAAAAAGAGGATCATAGATTGCAGTAGAGGGATTTGAACTATTGGGGCTTTCAATCACACTAACCATCTCCCTTTTCTTCATAAATTGTATTCCTTCCTAACCCACTCACGTTGTGTATGGCTCCTACCACATGTGGTATTATTTATTTGAAATATACTACAAGGTGAAAAATCTCAAGCCTTTTTCTATCAAATTTAATGCCTTTTATTTTTGAAAGCCTCAAAATATTGTCACTTCTTTCTTTGATGGATCAACATAATCACATGAAAAAAAAGAAACACAAAATAAAAGAGTTAGGTAAATATTTCTAGTAAATTGCGTTATTCTACCATTTCCCAAAACAAACCATTTAGGAGTGGATTTTTAAGTTTCTAAAAAAATCTTACCTAGGAGAAAGGTGAACAAAATTTTGAGTTTCATCGAGAGATGAGAAAATACTAAGAACAATTTCAAGTCAAGTGTTCATGTGTCAGCAATAATTGCTCTATTAACGGATGAAAGCACCTAAACTTTACAAATTGCATGACTAACTAAGGAAGGCTAATACCATTGCCACCTCTATTTAAGGATCTAAGTATAGGAATGTAACATTAAGATAGAAGCTTAAATGAATGCTTAAATAACATGAATATAATTCAAAATCTAATTAAACATACCTACTAATATGTTTAATTACCTAACATGGTCCTAAATAGACCTAAGTAGGCAATCAAATTGGGATGGTTGCTTTACTCCAAACAAGGTGAAATAACCTCTCCAAATTACAACATGGTCATTTGGATATCCATCTACTAACCTTGTTGAAGGTTTTAGGAAAGGATTGAACTTGGCTATAAATCATATTTATTATATGAGATGCAAATCAAAGCATGGTGTAAAGTATTAAGGTATGAGGTGAATCCTTTTTTATAGTTTTCCTTTTGGGAAAAATTGTATTTTGGTGCATGTGGGACTAAAAGCCCAAATTAGATTAGAATTTCTAATCATGATTAAGCTTTTCTAATCACAATTAGTGAATTACCAAGTGATTAAGATGTGTGGAGCCTTAATCAACCGCTTAGGGTCAACTAGGAGGCTAGGATAAGCTTTTGAAGCTTGTTGAGATGTTGTGGAGAGAAGTGGGGTGATTTTGAGTGGTTGGAAGAGGGGTTTGAGCCAATAGTAGGGTATATTGACCAAAACAAGGGCAAAATAGGCTTAATTAGCTAATAATCGCTAATTGTTTGTTTTGAAGAGGATTTTGACTTACGATTCGTCATAAAGTGGCATCTTGAATGCGAAAGAGGTTAGGCAATCAAAAATGTGTTGTTAATTGGCCAAAGTGGCAAGAAACATTAGTTAATTAGCGAAAATCACTAATTATAATGGAATTGATAAGAATGAGAGTGATTTGTGTGCATTATAAGATTACAAAAGTGGAATTTAGGTGTCTACATTTGCCCCTGTTTGAGGTGAAGTTAGTGAATTTACTTCAAACATAGTAGAAAAGCATAAAAAGGTAAATTTTTGAAGAAAAATTAGTAGGATGAAGGATTCCCCCTCGAGTGTCGATGGGGTGATAGAAGAATTCAATCGACGATCAAAAATATGATTGAAATGGATAGAAGAAATAGGATAGAACATGCACAAAACTTGTGGGTATTTAGAAGGAATAAGGATAGGGATAAACATGGTTGTTTATTTCCCTAGGTGATTTGGAAGAAAAATTAGTAGTGATAATAAATGATAATGGAGAAGAAATGATAATGGAGAATATAGGACAAGCCCAATCTTTACATCCAACCTTTCAATAAGAAACTTTTTTGTATCATTTTTCCCCTAGATCTACATCATCGAAATTTATTGAAATAAAAAAAAGTGTAACTAACATGAAAAGCTATATTATGAATAATTATTTACTACTAAAAATGTGTAACTCCATGCAACATACATTATGTAATGCAATACAAGAAAGTAAAATGATATTTAGCTCTATGCAACATATAGAATGCAATGCAATATGAGAAAGTAAACCAGCTAACTTAACAGAGAAATAAGTACAATCATACGTACTCAAACAAACAACATTTAAAATAGTTACACCAATGTTTTTGTTATCAAGATTTAAATCCCGAATGTTCATGTTATAACAAGGGTTAAAAATGGTGCCCCAAGAAAGGATACATGTGAGGGGAATAATAGAAGGACACAAGTAGTCCCATGGAAAGCATTCATGCACTATGACATAGTCTCTGAAAACTCACTATTGTATGGGAGTACCGACATAGTAAGCAAGCCAAATTTGTTAATAGAGGTAGATCACGATGATCCGCAAGTTGTTTGAGACAAGAATAAACAATAACCTAAGAAAGATGTTTTTGTAGGATAAATTTTATGTTCAAGGACAATTCATTTCATCTTGTAGGCTTCAAATTTGCCTACATGTCATTTAACAATTTTTGAATTTTTACAATTTTTTGGATTTTTAATGATTTTACCATTTTTTTGGGTTTTTGATGTTTATTTAGATGTTTTGATTTTTCCAACTAACATATTTGAATGTTTTGGGAGTTTTTTTGAAACATATTTGAATATTTTTATGTTTCGTAATAAGTTTTCTGAAGTGAATGTGCAGGAAATGAAGAAACATGGATGATCCTAGCGTTAAATGGGATGTACAAGGAAAAATGTCATGCGTGCATGCACAAGAAAGTGAAGATGTGAAATTGCCCTAGTGTTAGATGGGAATATTCAAAGGAAAACTCTTCAGCATAGAATTTAGATCAGGGAAATATAGATAGGTTCAACATGATGATGAACGTGTAACCCAATGACATGCTAGGAAGGAGCAAGGATGCCCCCAGCATAAGCTGACCAAGAAGCACATGATAGAAAGAAGTGGAAGATTACTTTTGTGAAGGGGAACAAGGTATCTGCAAATATGGCAAAAGGTAATATTATACACATGGATGTTCTAAATGAAGTAGAATAATAATGTGAATGTTGTGAATGTAGCTTAGAAGCCTCACAATGAAGAAGTGATTAGCCAAAGGCACGAATCGTGAGACAAGATACAAACTAGAGTAAGAGTCTGAACAAGGTCTAAAAAATACACTTGGTAACATACTAATTATGTTTTCTCATCAAGATCCATTGTGTGCACATGGAAATTTATTACCTCTTAGAGGGAATATTTGATAGACAACAAGTGAAGACACCCTAGCCAATGTGTAGGAATGATTTATTTTTAAAATTTGATTTTTTTGTGAATGGATTGTGGAAGGAGAGTCGTACATTTCTTCGCTTCTAGCTAGGTGTCCATAGCCCGACGTAGATTTATTTGATTCTAATCGCAACATTTCTCAACTTCTAGTCAGTGTCCATAGCACCGGTAGAGAATATTAAAATACCCCAAGAGAGAGATATACATCAATTTGCTTTTGCTTTTAGCTTTTGATTTTTATTGATTAATTGATTTTGACTCTTTTACTTTCTAAAACTTATTGCAGCTCTCTTGTTTGATAAGGGGTTAAAAACCACTTGAAGTCTTGATGGAAGGAGGTAGAAGTAATTATGATGATGACATTGGCTAGTGTCGAAAAATATGTCTAAAATTTCTTCGCATACAATTTTTTTAGGTTTTTATTGTGATATGATCTCTAAGATGTCAGTCATTCTTTAATTTACCAAGATGAAAGACCAAGGACAAACATATACCACATAGATAATTTTTTTTTAGAATGTGTATGCAGAATTAGCTAACCAAAATATCACCAAAGGGATGAAAATGGTAGGAAGACTTGCAGAAGAATAACAAGAAGGGAAGAAAGAACATCCATGTGTATTCAATACCTGATTGCAATGTTTGATCTTTACCTTTGATATTTTTTGAAATGTTTTCTCTTTTTTTGTATTTTTGTCTTTTTTAAAAGTGGGACTGACAAGGTCACTTAGTGTGATAAGATCCAACAACAATGTTAGTGATTTCCTTGATAAGGAAGACTATGCATGTTTGCTTATCAAGAGTCATATTATCCCCGATCTCAATGATCGTGGTGAGCTCATACTCAATAGATGACTGTGTTTTATCATGAAACATGGATTTCATATGTGGGATATTGAGGTCCCTATCCAAAGGTTTATGCACTTTGTGCCATACTTGATGGGTGTGTTGATGTGCATTTTTGAATCATGGTTGATTCTAAACTTTAAGATCATTTAAATTGTTGTGAGCTTTAGAGCTCTTGGAATTTTTAATTGTAGTTGGATGAAGGAACCATTTGGGTTTCTTGTAAGTTGATACGTGACTTGTTTGATCCCAAGTGGGAGAAGAAAGTGGACGAATAGAATTGGTGGGAGAAATGATGATGGGTTTCCACAATCATTGATAGAAGAAAAATATGATGGATGCAAAGGATACGGTCCAAGAATTGAAGAGGATGGGATACCAGGAGGTGTCCCATAGATTGAAGATAAAGGAATACTAGGATGTGGCCCTAAGATAGAAGATGAAGGACTTCTTGGTGGTGTCCCATATATAGAAGATGATGGGCTAATAATGTTAGGAAATATATCTTAGTGCTCCATTTGTATGGGTGAATAATAATTACATGTGTAATTATTATTATGGTAAATTAGTGAAAGTACATTTACTATGTAAATGTAAATAGTAAATGTAAAATGTGGTTAGTATGTGGTAAGTTAGTAAGTTAGAATAATAAAACAATTAGTGTTGTTTTATTATTATATTGGTGAGAGGTTGAAACCATATGGGTGTATAGTTGTATATGAAGACAAAGGTTGTTGTGAGGATTGTTATTATACATCTCCTATATAATGGAGTGTATTGAAATAGTGAATTAATTAAATATATAATATAGAGTTGTTGATTTCAATTATTGTCTGTGTAGCTATTTCATGGATTTTTGTATTAGATCGAGTAATTTCTACAAATAGGACGTGGCCCAAGAATTGAATATGAGGGGTTTTTAGGACATGCCCCAAATATAGAAGAGGATGGGCTACTAGGAGGTGTCCCATAGATAGAAGAAGATGGGCTACCAGGAGGTGTCTCATAGACAGAGAAGATGAAGGGCTCCTTGGAGGTGTCCCATATATAGAAGATGATGAGCTACTAGGATGTGGCCTAAGAATAGAAGAAGATGGGCTACCAGAGGTGAGCCACATATAGATGATGAGGGACTACTTGGAGGTGGCCCACATATATAAGAAGATGATGGGCTACTAGGTGGTGACCCAAGGTGAGTTTGTGATTGAGGAATTGTGATATATAAAGAATGATTGAGTGATGAAAATATGGGATCTTCCTCAATGGTCTTAGGATCTTCCTCTATTTTCGACAAAAGGAATCAATTTCTTCTTCCCAATACGCAAGTGTATCGAAGTCAAGATTAAATCCTTGATTGTAATCCTCTAGGGGAATGCCATCGTGTGACCCCAGAATTTTGTGATCGTCTCCTCATCTCGAGATGAATCGATTGGTAGGGGTATTTTTCTTCAACCATGGGAGGTTGATTAGAAGAAACAGGTCTAACTAGTGTGGAAGATTGAGAAGATGATGACTCAAGAGATGAAGTAGATTTGGATCTAGATGTCTCGTGAGTAGAAGAAGATGTAGATTTAGAACTAATTGGTATTAGTTTTCCTATAAGATGGCATATTTCTAGGAAATAATGAGGATCGTGTAGAAAATCAGCATATGATTGTGACATAGGAGTCATCTGAGGTGTTTACGATGTATGCATCGAATTAGATGATTGCGACATGGGAGTCGACTTAGAAGATTGTGACATAAGTGTCATCTTAGAAGGTTGTGACATGGGTTTTGAATTAGATGAATGCGGCGTAAGTTTCAATGAGATGAGTGTGACATAGGATTTGACTTAGTGAATGTGACGTAGGTGTTAGCTTAGATGAATTTGGGGTCACCTAGATATTCAATGGAGGAGGAGGTTGTCGAGGCGGTGAATAAGGGAGGAGGACTGTGACTCAAGAACCAAATTAGATGTTTGATTGATGGATCTAGAGCCGTACGGATCTTTAAAGGAGGAATATGTCATCTATGAGATTGATAAGGAGATTCATACAAAGAAGAGGAGGACTGCGACTCAAGAACCAAATGATGTGAACAAATTTGATGAGAATCTTCAAAAGACCGAGTTAAATCCAAAGAATCAAAATAATAGTTTGGATCAGACTCAAAAGAAGAGTAGGAGGAAACCCGACTAATAATTTGGATCAGAATCATTCAAACCATACCACCAAATATGAAATGAAGGTGGGGAATAGGGTACCTGAGCGGGTTCTCTAACGTGAAGAACCAAATGAGGCTTAGCCATGATGGGAATCCTTTGATGGGAATGCCAAAACTTTGATTCCTTAGTGTTGTATGTATAAGGAACCTCATGATAGTTGGTCATTTTTGGCATTTGTGGGATACAAATGTCTAGACCAAGATAGTGCGATTGAACTCCTTTAATTGGAAGGGAGTCTTGTGTCGATTTGGGTAGCACAATAGAAACCAACTAGGCATTTGGAAAACATGGGCCTTTGGACAAACAAAGTGACGTAAACGACACTAAGTCATCACAAAAAAAGGTGACTATAAAATAGCCACGAATCCAATAGGTCAATATGAACCTAAGGAAGCTAAAGAATAAAGAATGATCTACTCTAGCAAGATAATATATGATAAGACATGTCTAGGACTAGAATATGACGTATAATACTCAATTCTAGTGACAACAAAAAGTTTACTCCCTATGATTTTCCTAGATAGGTTTGAAACCAAATAGTGACAA